>PVKM010047296.1:0-11488 GCA_004027735.1 Carollia perspicillata
CTCGGGAGCGGCCCCTGAAGATGCCGGTGCTTGGGGGTATGTGGCTTCCAGTTCTACCTACATCTTTAACCAAATCCTCCCCGCGGAACGCACGAGGCGTGGGCTTCTTCCAGTTTTCCACTGTGACCACGGACATACCACTGAACCTGCCCCAGAGCCTGGCACGTAGTAGGTGCTCTATAGTTACTAATGAGTGAGTGCATAAATAAATGGACTACTATCGAACGGAGCGCCCTTTTCATAAAGCGGAGAACGAGGATACCCGGGTTAAATTCACCCCAAAGGTTCCTTCGCGTTTCAAGGGTCCATGTGGCAGCTTAGCCAACTTACTTCCCCTCTCAGAACGTAGCTCTTTTTGCAAAAGAGGAGGGGGCCTGGATCTCGAAAGACCCTTTGCGGTCTCATGGACTCTGCTGGCCACTCCTGACCCAGCCACACAATCTCTCTGAACCTCCCGTACGCTGGGGTGGGGGTGGGGGAGGGGCCTTCCGTAGCTCTCCCCCAGCATGGTGGCCGCTGCCCTAACACTCAGGCCTGGACACTGCCCTCCGGCGACCGGGCTCCCAGCCGCCCCGAGGGCCCCACCCCCTCCGCCCGGCCCACGCGAGCCCGGAGGGTACCTGGCCATTGTCCCGGCCGAGTGGCAGGTCGCGGGGCGCAGGGCAGCGGATGCGTAGCGCGAGCGGCCGCTCGTCGCGCTCCCCTGGTGAGCTGACCACTGAGCCCGAGGGCTCGCTCACGTCGCTGGCCGTGTCCTCGCTGCCGCCGGGTCCCGGCAGGCCGACGGCGTCCAGCCGGCCAGCACTGCGCGGCGTGCGCGCCGAGCCGCGGCGGCCCACGCTGTACGCGTCGAAGTCGATGGTCTTGTTCTCGTAGGCGCCCTCCACCGCGGCGAACATGCCGCCGTACTTCTGGCGCGGGGTCTGCGCCGCGCTGCCCGGCCGCGCCAGGTACACGGGCAGGTCGTCCTCCGTGTTCCACGCGCGCCGCCTGTCCGCCATACCGGTCCGAGACCGGCCGCCCGCCCGCGGCCCTAGCCGCCGCCGTGCTCCGCGCTCCGCGCTGGGTGCGGGCCCACGGCGGCCCAGGCGCGACTGCGGCCCGGGGCGGGGCGGGGCGGGGCGGGCGCGCGGCGGGGCGGGGCCGGGGCGGGGCCTGCGGGCCGCTGGCAGCGACCGCAACGGCCGGCTACAAAGGACCGAGAGGCGGGGACCGCGGCGCGGGCGGGGAGGGACGGTGACGTACCCAAGCCGCAGCGCCGAGGGCGGGCAGCCGAACCGCAGTACCCTCGCTGCACCCCCACTCCCCGCCCCCAGGCCGAGCGCAGGGCTCGAGCAGAGCCAGGGGTGGGGGCCGTGTGCATGCACACACGCTCACGAGTCACACGCAGGTCGGTACGAGCACACCAGACGATTACGCCACAAAAACACGTGAATGACGCACAAACACACTAGCACACATTCTGAATCTATTACACACACACACACCCCAGAAATTCTCAGCCGCCCTCCCCTGCATACACGGCTCACACCGCGATTTACTGCCCAGCCAGAGAGAGCTCACGCGCAGGGCATGGCATTGGTTCACGCAAAACCGGTATAGTGGACGAGCCCTGGTTCCCAGCACGTTTTGGGTGCTGGGGACAGCGCCGTGAACAAAACAAACCAAGTCCTGCCATCCAGCAGATGATACTCCGAGGAGGGACACACACACACACACAGTATGCAGCAGGAAGGAGGAGACAGCAAGGCAAGAGATGCGTGCTAGGAACACATCACTCCGACAAGAGAAGCACATGTGCACGAGGACCAGTGGCTCACGCGTGTCTGTGAGGTCCCTCCTGCAACACCCACACCACAAAGGGGTTTTCACACCCTGCCCAAAGGCAAACTCATAAACTCCATCCACATAAACCCAACAGGACGCCCACACACACATCCACACCAGAAATAAGGGAAAGTCGGGAATTTAAATAGAAACACTCCAGAAAAAGACACTGGAGGTAGCTCACACCCACCCCAACACACACACACAGTCCTGTCAGTCACCCAGACAGACAAACACTCCCCATACCAGGGTTCACCGCTCACGACCCTCATACAGCCCACCCTTGCTGAGCCAGGAGCCTGCAGGTGGACGGGGGGTGCTCCCTCCACCTAGGGTCAGGGAGGAAGGCATGGGGGCCTGGGGGCTCTCTGCTGGGGCTCCTCGCAACCCCCCTCCAAGGCCCGGGGCAGTGTGTGTCCCCTAGACACTGCCCCTTGTTTCCCATGGCTGTTATCTGGCAGAGGGACCTAAGAGTCTCTAGGAAACCCGTGGTCCAGCTGCTCTTTCTGGATGAGCGGAACCACCAGCTGCCAGCCCCCTCCGCGGTGAGTGCAGACACAGCATTGGGACTGGTGGGACCAAGGCCAAGAGCATGGGTACCTCCTGGCTCTGCGCCTCACTGCCTGCCCGCCCCAACCGGCCTCTCCCCAGCTGGGCGCTGTTCCTTCAGCACCAGTCCTCACAGCCTCTGGGCGTCCCAGACAGACTGCGCACTTGCGTCCTTCTTGTGACTGGGACCTGAGGATGAAGACTCCAGGGATATGGTCCTCAAGGCCTCAGCTGACCCCCGTCCGCCTGCGTTCACTGTTATTTAACCCTAGAGCGGGCGGGTTTGCGCCACGAGCAGGTGTGATTGCCTCTGAGCCGAGCAGATGAGGAAACAGGAGAGGTTTCACGGTGGCTCAGCCAGGCCCGAGCGCAGTGGGCACTCAGCACTTCTCTGCGCTTGAGAAAGTTCTGGGAGCACACAGATGAATGATTACATCAAGTCCCTGCCTTCAGGAAGTGTCTGTTACAGTGGGAGAGAGAGTGCTGAACACGGGTTAGAACAGAGAAGTCACTCCCACCACCCCACCTCGGTCTGCTCTCTTCTGCTCACCCCACCCCCGACCTGGGCTCCTGCCTTTTGTCCCTGGGCACCCGCACAGATTCGTCACAGGTGGTCCTCTTGAGGTCTGCAGGACTCTAGGTGGCATGGCAAGCTTTCCTTTTTTCGTCAATCCCCACCCGAGGACATGTTCCTTGATTTTAAACAGAGAGGAAGAGGCAGAGAGAGAGAGAGAAACATCAGGCGGTTGCCTCCTGTACTCACCCCAACTGGGGATCGAACCTGCAACCTTGGTATGTGCCCTGACCTGGGGTTGAACCTGCAACCTTTGGGTACCCAGGACAATGCTCCAACCAGCTCCTGAGCCACCCCACCAGGGCACATACCAAGGGTTTTCAACTTTTCAGTGAAACTCCATCCTGTGGACTACTGCTCCCAGAACATTCTGGGCAAGGAGATTTCATGTTGAAGACCACATGTAAACTTCTAGAACTCCACAAGCATTCATAGTGACTAAATACATAGGAATATTGGAGAATCCAAGTTTGAAAGAGTTTGGGGACTCATTCTGTATGCCTGAATCTGCTCTCAGCATCTTGAGGAGAGGGTCTCTCGCACTTTGTTGAAGCACCACTGGTGGTGGAGACCTCACTGCTTTGCAAGAAAACCCTTCCCATTGTGAGAAAGAGCTTGGCGGTTGTCAAGGTAGGAGGGAGTGGCACAAGGAAGGAGGAAGGGAGGAGGGGCCTTTGTGCAGGAGCAGGAAAGGACACTGGTTCCCACCTGCGGATAGCTCTCTGCAGGCCGAGGATGTCACTGGCGCTCCACATCTGGTAACTCCCATTAGCCTCGCAGCAGCCTTTGAGGTGGCTGTTATTTAGCCTATTGTACAGAGGAGAAAACTTGAGACTCGGGGGAGAAAGTAATTTGCCTCGGGTCACAGCTGATAAATGGTGCCACTTAGGGATTAAAGCAGTAGTGTGGCCCCAGAGCTGCCCCTTAATCCATGTCCTCACCTTCGCCCAAGAAGCCTGCCCAAAGAAGTCCCGTTGGGAGGAAGGAGGTACAGGAATCGACCAGTGTTGTTGAAATAGTCTAGAGTTCTGAGTTAGAATCCTGTTCTCCATGCAACATTGGGCAAGTAATCACTCAGCATTCACCCAGCATGCCCTCGGGGCACCCGCCCTGTGTCTGGATGCTGTGACTCCTCCCCACTCCTCTCTCCGCCCTGGGGGGTCTCTGTACACGCCATTCGTTCCACACATTACATCTTGCTTCCAGGAGCCTGTGTGGCACCTCTGCTTCCAGAGGGGAGAGGATGAGAAGCCTCACACATGCTGCTCAGGTAGCCGCCAGGGAGTGACCACACACGTCACTCAGGTTGCTCTGAGTCCTGCACACAACATCACGAGGCCAGGAACCCCAGGGCGGCAGCAGCAGGAGGCAGAAAACAGAGCAGGGGGTAAACGTGGGAAATGGCCGCCCCGCTGGCAGGGAGCCCGAGGGGAGCAGCTTCTGGCAGAGGCAACAGGGGAAAGAGCCCAGGACATGTGCACGAAGGCCACTCGGCCAGAGGCTGGCTGTGACCCTCCCCACCCTGTCCTCTGGGCAGGAGTGCTCGTGGGTGAAATGAACCATGGCCTTCGGCGAGGGGCTCTGCTGTCAGGCCACAGAACCTTCCCTCGTGATGGCAGGGAATGGGGTGGGGGGGCTGTGTCAGGGGGCAGCGGGCCACTCGGCTCCAGTGCGTGTTCTGCAGCAGGGCCTTATTTGGGGGGGACAAACAACAGAAAAATATTTTTTAAAAAACATCAGTTGTAAAAAAGAATGTTTTCCCAAAGAGACAGAAAGGGCGTTGTGGTTTATCGTTGGATGTGCTGTGCTGTCAGCAAGCCTTCGAGGTGCGTAACGGTTGGTTGCCGCACTCATTCTGGACAGAAGAGAGGCTCGGGGAAGTTCAGCAGGCTGCCTGAAGGCATAGGTGGCGGAGACACAGTTCAAGTTCAGGCCTGTTTGGTTCTAAAGCATCTGCGTTTTTTCTGCAGCCTCCAAGTCAGTTCACAGAGAACTGTGGCAGGCAGAAGGATGCCTCCACCCAAAGATGCCCATGTGCTAACGCCCAGAACCTGGGTACGCGTGGCCTTGCACGGCCCAAGGGAATTCGCAGATGTGAAAAAGTTAGGATCTTGAGAAGGGGAGATGATCTTGGATGACCTGGTTGGCCTGAGATGACCCCAGGGGCCCTTAAAGGTGAAAGAGGGAGGCAGGGGGTCAGAGTCTGAGGCAAAATGACAACAGAAAATGACAACAGGTGCCAGCGTCAGCGAGGGTCTTGCAGAAGCTGAGCCGTTGGCTTTGAGGGCGGAGGAAGAGGGCCAGAGGGCGGCTTCCTGAAGTGGACTCTCCCCCCGAGTCCCCGGGACCAGCGCAGCCCTGCCGACACCTCGATTTCAGCCCAGGGAGGCCCCGTCTGGACGCCCCGTCTCCAGAACTGTAGGGGAGTAAAGAGCGCACTGATCCAGCGGGTCCTGAGGAAAATCACTTCACCATCTGTGCAAAGGGGATTTGACTTCTGAGAAGATCCTTCATTCCCCATGAAAACCAAGAGTCTCGGATTTGTTAGGGTCCAAGCACTTTGTAACACACCATTAATAAATTAAACTTTCAAAAGAGAAGATAACTTCGCGAAAAAGCACATTTTAATGTACAAAATGACACAAGTGGTACATTTAACTAACATAGAAAAATACCTCTTAGTAACGTGAGAAAATTTCAGCCTACTTTCCATGAGGCCGGGCCATCGTTATAAACCCTGAACCCCCAGAAGGAGCAGAAGACCAATCAGCAGTGGTCAGGAGTCTGATGAGGGTCCGCAAGGACAGACTGCTCACCTGTCCACTGCGGGCAGGGGTGAGCACCCAAGGGGGGCCCTCAGAAGAACACCCAACAGGAAGGGGGTTGGCAGACCACAGTGGGGTGGCCTGGTACTTCCAAAGGGACAGGCAGAACTTGGACTGTGAACTTCCAACCCTGTGTGCATCAGCGGGCACGGGTCACAGTGGAGTCCTTTTGGAGTCACCCAAATGCAAGGTGTAGCGTTCTCATACAATGTCCACACCGACATCAGTGCTTCCCAGCTTCGGGGGATTCCTGCCCGGGGTGCAGCCTGGAGGAGGGAGGAGGCCAGAGCGGCTCTGCCCCAGTGAGGCAGCAAGCCTGGCCACCACCCCTGCCAGGGACGCCAAGTCCCTTCCCTGCCTCGCACACGTGGATTGCAGGAGCGCATCGTAGTTACCCAGCGCAGGGCAGCAGCTCCCACCCTGCCGTGGTGTGCACACAGATCCAGGCACGTTCAGTGAGGCGAGGGAAGGCCACCTCACCACAGGGCACTTTGGGACACAGGGGCAATCTCACGAGGGCTCATGCCTTCCCCGGCATGACCCCAGAGGACAGCAAGACTGAGGCAGGTCAGTAACCTTGTCCAGGGTCACAGTTCAAACCCAGGGCATCTGGCCCATGATGCATCCCCATCCCAGTGGAAAGGCTAACAGCTGACAGTTCTAACGCTGCTGCTTTGATGCCCCTTGTCCCATCCCTTCCAATGACATGTTTATAAACGCTGTGTAATGTCACTACTTGAAAAAGAACATATTGATACCGAGGGGATATCACGCTGTCAGCCGTTTTTAATGAGCCTATTCATTTGTCTGTTTGTCTTTCTCTTGCTTGTTCTGTGACCATAATAAGCAGAGCCTGATGGTGGATTCTGAAGGCAGGTGTTGGAGCCAGTGGTGTTGGAGCCAGCCTTTGGATGGGGCCACCTGTGCCATCAGTCCATCCAGGACTCTGTGTCATGCACGGAGGCCATGGACGCAGACGCCAGGTTTGGATAGGGGCTGTGCAGGCTGAAACCAGAGTCGGATTCAGGGAAAGTCTGGCAGAGTAAAGCAGTCCAATCCTTCTGCCGTAGGCCTACTGACTTCCACAGAGCAGTCTTAGAACCAAGCCATGCACTATCTTTTTCCGGAAATCCTCATAAAACATGACAGAGGACTAAATACACTAACAAACCCCGGGGCTTTCTCCTTCCTCCTCCACCTCCTTAAGACACCAGAGAATTTCCGAAGGATTTATTTCAAAGCCGAGAGGGAACACAGTTGGCCATTGGTGCAAAAGCCGAACGGAAATTCGCTACGTGCTCACGTGCTGTGAATTTATGTATCGAAGCAGACTCAGGATATCTGTCTGAGGGTGCAAGCAACTGTGCCCAAGAGGCCCACCTCACGGGCCTGTTACATCACAGCTGCATCATCCCAACTTCCGTGTCACTGTGTGGAGATCGGCCACCGCGAGCTGTACCCAGGTCCTGCCCCAGGGGAGCCGAGTTCGACAGTGCACCGTGCATTTGATTTTCATGAGGACCATTAGCCGCTTCACAGCACCACTCCAGGTGAGGTTACAAGGCCAACTCGTGGTCAAAATGCTCCAAACGTGAGAAGTCCCCTTCTGTCAACTCCAAGTGCACATTTCTTTCTCAGAGAGAAATAAACACCAATACCAGTCTCACACAGAAGAAATGCACAGTGGCATCTGGAATTCGATTAACACAGGGCATGGGAGAGCTGGAAGGGGCAGTGGACCATCATCCGATGGTTCTCCCCCTGCACCCCCACCCCTAGCTGCCCACCTGAATCACTGTGGGGCTTTCTAAGGCCCCAGCCTGGGCCCCACGCAGGATAACCTGCTTTAAGAGGCCTGGGGAGGGGCCTTGGTGTTGGTTTTTTAACAACCTCTGCAGATGAGTTCAACATGCAGCCAGGGTGACGAGCCGCCCCTATGGACCGAGCACAGTCTTTACACCCTACAAGCAGCCTGGTGGGGGGGGGCAGTGTCAGAGCTGCACCCAGCCCCCCAGCTCTGAGCCTCCCAGCCCAGACCTCGTCCCCTGGAAGGCCCTGTGTGAATAGAGAAAGAAACTGCCAAGGATCTAAAATATGTCAGAAATGTCTAGCACCCTGTTCTCAGAAGAGGCCTGCGTTCTCAAAAAGTTTCCCACCCCAGACCTGGAATTTCACCCTGGAATTAATCAGGAGCTGTGATCTCTTAAAGGGTCCTTACCAGCGTGAAGGTAAGAGGCCCTGGAGTTTATGGAGTTTACGCAGGAGGTTGCTGAGCAGCAGGAACAGCAGGAAAGGAACTTGCCTTTTAAAGCATTTGGTCCCTGCTTCTCCTCAATGATGAGTGAGTAACTCAGAGTAATTTCGTCGCAAAGCGCATCATAAACTTTTGATGAGGTTGTCCGCTTGAGTTTCACACGGGGAAACCGGGGTGGGGGCACTGAACCCCCGACCTCTCAGTGGTGCCAAGGACTAGGTGAGTCTCCATGACACTCCGGGATTCAGGGACCCCGGGCAGTAATGGGGGTGTGGAAAGAATTCCTGGGTTTCCTTCCTGTTGCCAAGTGAAGCTCTAGGGAGTGTAACCCCTTAGAAACTGAAATGCATCAGACTCAGATCGAGAATTCCACACTGGAAGAGCAGTCGTCCAGGCACCGCGGGGACCCCTCCGTGAAAGGCAGGAGAACGAGGTTCAGCGCCCCCTGCCGGCAAGTGATCCGCTGACGCGTGAGCCACTGAAACTCTCTGTGCCAGTCTCCTCACCTGTCAAGTGGGGGAAAGCGGTGGCGTTCCTGCTAATAAAGCTCCAGGTCTCCCAATGGATGCTTCTGGGTCTATTGTCCCTGTGACTGCACCACTGGCTGCTAGGCAAGGGCCGTGGCAGGACCATTCCCAGCACACAGGTGGCGGCACAGGGCGCCTTGGTCTGCCGAACCAGCAGAACGGCCGCCTATGCGCTCTGCGCAGCCCCACACCTCTGGCGGACCTATTTTAAGAACACTACCGAGACTGCGTGGGAAAGCGTTGCCATGCCAACTCGTTGGCTGTTGCTAATCATAATCTTGAGTGTGCAGTACAACCATCTGACAGGCAATTCTTTCCTCCCTTAGCCTGGGGGCCTCTCCCAGACTGTCATAAAACAGACCCCCTTGGTCGTAAGGCACACAGTAGGTGCATAACAGATATGCATCGAATCCGGGACGCAGATAAAGCCTCTGCACAGCACTGATGGCCGCCAAGGGCTTCCCCATCCGCTGTACCCGTGAATGCTCCCAGCAGGTGCTGAGGCAGGTGTGTTCCGACCCCGTTTACCGGAGAGTCCACTGAGGAGGGGCAGGGACTGCCCAGCCATCGTGGAGCTGAGAAGTCGCAGAGCCCCGCTGCAGCCCAGGGACCCGGGTCTGAACCCTACTCTCTTTCTCCCACACCAGGTGGTCTCTCAGCTTTCTGTCACATACAAGTCAAATCCTGCACATTTTTGCAGAAGGGAAGAGTTTGTTCAAAAGTGCTTTTCCGTTCACAGTCTCTTTTCTCCCAAAATCTGACGGGAAATCTGTGGGCTCTGCCAGGGCCACACCTGCCTCTGCAGTGCCCCGTGCACAGTGGGTGGAGCTGCCCCCCGGGTTGCCTTGAGGGCCACACAGCAGCTCAGAGGCCTCTCTTGGGGACTCTGCACAGGGCAGTGGGCAGAAGGGGCAAGGCACGCCACCATCATGGGCCGCGTGCCCCCCTCTGCTGTCTCCATAATAATTCTGTGAGGTTGCTGGGATGATGCCTTCTTTCCCGTTTTGCTCCAAAAGTTTAAGGACCGTGGGCAGGCAAGCAGCAGAGCCAGGACTAAAACCCAGTCCAGGCACTTGCTGGATGGCAGTGGGCATGTCACCAGGCCTCCGGCAGACTCCAGGCCCCGGGCGCAGTAACTCTCTGAGCCTCTGTGTCTCCACCCAGAACATGAGGGTGTCGACTGGGCAGTTAGACGGTGAGCAGAGTGGGGGAACCTCTGCTGGGCTGGGCGCGCCTGTCAGTTGGGAGCAGGGCAGACGTGGGCCGGCTGCATCGGCTCTGAGTGAGGCCGTGAGGACGGAGACCCAGTGTGGCCAGACCCACTCCTTTCCCAGGAGAAGCCAGACATCCAGCATTGCAAGAGAAATCTCTCAGTTGTGACGTGCCATCTGCTAATTCCAACATTCACAAATGTGATACCTAGGGGGGTACCCCCATGTCCACGGCCACATCAGTCACAGTGGCCCAGAGAAGGGGAGCAACCCAGCTGCATGTCAGCAGGCGGGCGGAGGCCAAAATGTGACCTACCCACACAACGGACTCCTGTCCCCCCTTCCAAAGGAAGGACGTTCTGACATGCGCTGCAGTGGGGGTGACAGTAGGGACACTGTGCTCATCAAAATCAACCAGTCACAAAGGGACAAACAGTGCATGACCCCACTTACCTGAGATGGCTAGAACAGCCAACCTCACGGACACAGAGAGCAGGCTGGCGGGGACCAGGGGCCGGGGAGCTGGAGTTTAATGGGGACGAAGTTTCAGCTTGGCCAGATGGAAGGTTCCGGAGATGATGGTGGTGATGGCTGCACAACAATGTGAACGTACTTAATGCCCCTGGACCAGGCATTTAAAAACAGCTAAGACGGTAAATTTGATGTTGTATGTATTTTATCATGACTTTATTTTTTGAGTTAGCCAAACAAGACATGTTGGCGAGTCCGGCCTGGCCCGAGGGCCACCTGTGTGCCCCGCTGTGGACAAGGATGCTCTGAGCTCTGGCCCGAGAGACAGGCAGGAGCTCTGCAATATCCAGATGACGGCTAAGATTTTTTTAAACCACTATCCTGTCTACCAGGACTCTGAGTGTAACGAACACTTCTGGCAGAGTGTGCTCCTGCACGGGGAGAGAGAAGGACTCAAATTCACAAACAACACTGATCCCTGACGCTTGGGGAGTGTCCTGCTGTGTCTGGGCACTTTTGCAGCCACTGGCTCATTCAGTCATCACAACAAAACTACCGCGTAGGCGTTAGGACCCTCAAACAGACGAAGAAGTGGACGTTCGAGAAGGTAAGTAAACAATGTGTGCAACATGACACAGCTTAGGTGTGGCAGCGCCGGCCAGGCCCTCGGGACTCCAGCCCCGGTGCCTTCCACCCCCTGTGCCAGCACGCACGGGCTTCGGACCGTCAGCAGCCATCTCTTTGGGCACCTGGTTGGTGTTAGGGACGTTCCCATGGATGACTTGAAATAGGAAAATGGTTGTTCAGCTGATAACTCAGCTCCCCAGGAAGGACTGCAATCGTGGGGTCCCCCTGCTCTGCTGGTCAGTGGGGAGGCGTGTCTGTATTTTCAAACTTGCTGCTGCACCGCCTCCTGTCCTGCGACAACAAAAAGCAGGCAGAGGAGTTCTTAAAGGGACCGTACCAACCCTGTGGCTTCTGCAGGAAGCCATCCGAATGCACGTACCTTTGAGATGCTGGGAGGCCCATGCTCATCTCTAACTGTGGTGGGTTTAAACCATGCCGTCCATGCACAGCGCATCAGCTGCTTTCTTGATGGGCAGTGTCCTCTTTATGAGGGGACAGGGGCACAGGAGGCCCGTGTGGAGAGAGCAGGGGAGTGAGGGCTGCAGGGCAGGGGCAGCACTGGGGAGAGGGAGGGGCTCCATTAGTGTAGAATGAAAGGAAGGAGTGGAGGAGGCAGAGGAGGG
>PVKM010047297.1:0-11486 GCA_004027735.1 Carollia perspicillata
GCCTGTACGAGCCTGCAGCCCCAAGTTCCACTGTCCCCACCTCAGCAAACAGCAGGCTTCCTGCTTTAGTGAGAAAAGTGGGACCACAGCACTTCAACCCCCCTTCACCTTGGATAAACCTTTGGGAGCAGCCACCCCTTCTTGGCTACATTCTTTCTGTCCCCTCCACCTACCCTGCCCTGGCAAAGGTCCCCAGACACATTTTGGTCCATTGTGGCCACAGGACAGACTCTCCTGAAAGGGCTGATGGCTGTCTCCCTCCTTTGGGCCCTTCTTACCTCTCCAGGGGCTGGGGCCACATCCCCAACCTCCTCCTCCTCCTCCTCCTCCTGCCAGCCCAGCGTAGCTCGAAGTCTACCCATTGGCTTGCCTCGGGATGTACCTGCCTCCTCCTTTACCCTACAGCTTCCCCCAAATGCCTAGGCCTTGCCCAGCAATTCCCCGAAGTGTGCCCTCACCACACCTGACCACTCCTGTGGCAGCGCAGCCATATGTGGGACATGGAGATGCCTGTCTGTCCCAGGTGGAGACACTTGTTCAAAGGACAGCTTCCCAAGGGCAGGCCCACATCACCTCGATGACCACTGCACCAGGCTGTGTGGAAACTAGAGTCGAGCTCTAGGTCCACCATGACTGAGCATCCTTTTAGTGGGGTCCACAGGGGGCTGGACACAAAAAGGAGCTGCCACAGCTCTGTTCTACTAAGTTCCGACCATCACCAGGCACTCTCCCAGAGGTGGGCCAGTTGACTTCCCCCAGCCTTGCAGATTGAAAAATGAGGCTCAAAGAGGCTGGCTGACTCCCCCCGCTGGCACTGCCTGGGACCTCATCTGCTGCCCACCAAATAGTTAGCCCTCAGGAGACAGGCTGGAGGCCATCATGCCTTGGTCCCAGTGGTCAGCAGCCACCCCTCTCCATGTCTTTCAAATGCAGTGCAATCCACCAAGCTACTGCTGCTGAAAATGAACTGTTCCAGACAGAGCGATCGGCTCGTTTTCCCCAGGCAGGGAGGCTCAGGGCCAGTGGGGTCTGGGGGAGTGAGGCGCCTCCCCAGGAAATGACCCTAGGGGTCTCAGTGCAGGGACCAGTCACATTGTGGGTGACAGTTATTTAACCTTCTTGGCCCAGATGAGCTCCGTTCCCATGGAGACCACCTCCATTCACAGACCAACGGCACCACGTTGAGGCCAGTGGGGCCGGTCTACTTCATAAATGACAGCAGGCCCCAGACTATGTCTGGGACATGCTCTGCACACCAGAAATTAAGCAGAGTCTAAAATGTTGTAGTCACCTCAGAGACAGGCAGTGAGAGACTGGCTTCCCAGGGCGAGTTAAGAAGCTCAGTGCCATACAGCTGGCTGAACGTTACATCTGTCTGAGTCCAGAACGTATGTCGAGTATGGTGTACTCTCCTGCTACCTGCACATCAGCTGCCCCTCTGCCTGCCTGCTACATTCGGATGTGGCTACCTACAGAAGCCCATGCAATGGGCAGCATCTCGCCACTTAGACTTGGCCGTGGAGGGCCAGAGAGTTTCCACAAATTGCCCACACGTGTAGGGTCTTAGTCCCTAGGATCTTAGTCCCTGGGACCTGTGAACATGTTGCTTCACATGGGAAAAGGAACTTTGCAAATGGAATTAAGTCAAGATCCCTGAGATGGGGGAATGATCCTGGATTAGGCGAAGGATTCAACATCATCACAGGATCCTTGTTAGAGAGAGGCAGGAGGGTCAGAGTCAGAGACTGGAAGAGGCAGCACTGCGGGCTATGAGGACGGAGGAAGGGGCCATGAGCCAGGGGTACAGCGCCTCTAAAACTGGAAATGGCTGAAAACTATTTTCCCCTGGAGCCTTGGGAAGGGCCTGCCCTGCCCACGCCCGAGACAGAGTCTTGGCCCTGTGACACCCGTGTCGCACTGTAGCCTCCGTGACTGTGAGGTAAGTTCATGTTGTTTTAAGCCAACAAGTGTGCTGTGACTTGTTACAGCAGCTGCAGAGCACACACGGAGCAGGGCACAGGGAGGTGATGGCCACACCATGGAGTTCCTTCCCGGTTCTCTCTAGGGGGTGGCTGCCGGGAGGCTTCCTGAGATGCCTATGCTTAACACAGGCCCTCGGGGCCTTCTCTCTGCCCGGCTCTGTGTAGCCCACTGCGAACAGCCGACCAATCTTCTGTCTCGCTTTCTCTCCATGACCCCCACTCCCCCGACTTCCGAGATCCCTGCATCTGTCGAGGAGGCACTGGGTCTTCATTCCACCAACACACATATTTTCTTAATGCCTGACCAGAAGCCTAGGGCAAGAGCCAGGGTTGAGCAGGCAAGGAGATGGATGTGGTCCCACCCTCCTGAGCTCTTTCTGTATCAGAAGCAGCAGGCCAGAAACATGGAACTAGGTGGAGAATGATTTCAGGTGGTGGCACCTGCTACCAGGGAGCCCATTTAAAAAAAGTGGCTCTAACATCCAGCTAAGAAAGGCCAAGTTGGAGGGGGTGGGGATGGGGCACTAGATCCCAGCACCTAGCCTGGGAGAGTCTCTCCAAGACCAGGTACCCACAGCGGGAGGGACCCCTGAGGTAGCAGGCATGGTGGAGGGGCCCTAGAACTAACTCTTCCCAGGCTCTGACCTGGTAAATGCAGGTAACATTGCTGACAGGGTGGGCCTTCCTGCCGCCCTCAGGAGCACCCTGCCCCCCACACCCCTCACCAGGTTTTCTTTATGAGGAAGGAGGTGGAGGGGGGCACAGACAAGATGGGCACAGACCAAGATCTCAGGAGAATGGCACCTGGAGGTCCAACCAGCCACAGACTGACACCCACCCCACAGGACCCTGGGGAACAGGCACACACAACCAGACCTGCCCAGCAGCCCAGAGACCCTGCTCCAGCCTGACTGCGGAGCCAAGGCCTGGAGCTTGGCCAGTCTGCAGACCAGCTCATCTGAGAACACTGAAGGCTGTCCTAGTCCAAGGACGAGGACCTCAGGGGACACCCACACCTCGGTGCCAGCTTGGGGACCCTTCCACTTCCTCTGAGATTGCTGATTGCTGCATCACAGAAGAACAAAAGACCCCAAAGTTGTCAGAGAAAAGGCTGGTCAATTAATCACCAGAGAAATAAAAAGTGTCCGTAAGGCAAGACACCACATACAACATTTTAATAAAAGACAACTAGGAAAAATACCTATCACCCAGAGGACTGACCAAAGTGGCACAAGACATGAATAATCGTTCCTGGAAAAAGTGCTCACCCTCACTCACTGTTGGAGAAGGCAGTTCCACCTGTCAGCCTCCGGTGATTCTGAGATTAGGGGACACGCCCTTGCAATTAATGCAAAGGGATTGCTTGCCTGCGCTGTTGGCAGGAGCTGAAACTAGTACAACTTCTAAGGAAGGCAGTTTGGCAACTGCTTGCAAAACCTAAAAAAGCACATCCTTTTCAATGTCATGTTTCTACTTCTAAGAATTTGCCCTCAGCAACCCCAGGCGTGCATATGCAAAACCCCGTGCACTTTGCACCTAGCTGCTCCGTGCAGACAGCTTCTGAGAGCAGGCCATGAGAAATGACCCCAGCAGCTGCCCCCGAGGGCAGGAGACACTGCAGCACAAAGGGCAGGCCTCAGGGCCTTGGGGACCTACTGCCTGTGAGAGCAGCACTGTGGGGCAGGGAGAGTTCTGGAAGGCTGAAGGACAAACTTGTGGCAGAGGTTGCTCTAGGAAGAGGAACTAGAGGATAGGAGTCAGGGGACGGGGGAAGCCTTGTTTTCCTGTGTCATGAGAACGTGTCAGCAATTCAGAGATGTAAACCAGCTGGGAAAAGATGGGACCGCATAAGCGCATGATGTGACAGGAAGAGTCTCAGTGGTTGGAGCACAACTGGCTGTGTACCAGAACATTCTGCTACCTTTGCGGTATGAATGTTAGAGTAAGTAATGATTTGTCTGTTAACAAGCAGTCACTGAGCACAATCTGCAAGGCCTTGTGACTGGGGAAGGGGGAGCTGGGGACGGGGCCTGTGGTGGCATGAGAATCCTGGCCTTGGAGAGGTACTTGCCTTGCTGACCTGGGAGGCTGTGCCCTAACAGGTGCCAAGTGCAGGCTGGTGACCCTGGTTGGGTGAAGTGGCCAAAGCCCTGGCTGCCCCGTTTCCCACTGCCACTGTTCCCTCTGTAGGGTACTGTCAATGGGCATCGTTCAGCTCTAAAGAGGAGAGGCCCTCCTTCCCCTGGGCACCCTAGAATGAAGGGAGAGGAGGCCTGCCTTCTGACACTACTTCAGACAAGCCTCAATCTGTTCCTCTGGGAAAGGGGCACAATCTTTGTCACCTGAAAAGGTTGCAATGAGGTCCCCACATGGCTAGGGTGACGTAACAGGGATTGCCCTACAGCCTGGGGGCTGCCCTCCTGCATGACCACATGTGCAACCTGGCCAGGCCAACTCAAGCAGCAATGGAGCCGGGGCCTTGCTTTCGACTTAGCTGCCCACTGGCCCACTGCGACCTCCTGAGGGGGCTGTCCCTGCTGCTCCTGGCCACCCTGACCTCACAGGTCCTGCAGGGCTGATGTGGTTCTCACTCACCAGATACTTAATGAAGACAGATTGCTCTAAGTAAAATACCAACAGTTCTCACTGGAGTGACTGTGCCCCCAGATGTCCCCAGGCTGTGCAATGCCTGGGGACATCTGCAGTCTCACAGTGGGTAACACTCCTGGCACCGAGTGGGTAGAGGACAGGGGTGCTGCTCAAGCCCCTCACAGTGCCCAGGATGGCCTTCACAGAGGACGACCTAGCCCCAGTGTCGCAAGTGTCAAGATACCGCATCTAGAGCCAGGCCCCAGAGGCTACTTGCTGGCTGAGACAACGGCACACATGTAGGCTGACCCTGGAGTCAGCCCGGTCAAAGGAGCCTGATGGCAACCCTGTGCCAACACCTGCGAGTCTCTGTTCCAGCTGAAGCCAGTGGTGGGCTCAGGTCCCATGCAAGGAACAGTAGGACAAGCAAGCTTTAACGCTACTGAGTTATCCACTGGCCTCCCCCACCTTACGAATGAGAAAAGGTGGACAGGCCTGTCTGGGCACAACTGATGACAAAGCACGCAGTGTGTCACAAACTGCCTTTGAGGCTTCCTCAAGCGGGACTTGGCCACGGAGGGCAGCACTGCAGGGCACGGGGCCTCCAATCCGGCACGGCAGGGCACACACCCTGTACGCTTGCAGCAGGCCCGAGGCCCCTGGGGTCAGAGCACTCTTACGTCCTGAAGCCAGATCTCAAGGCCTTCAAGGTGTTGCTTATCTCGAAAAACTGGTCCCCACTGTTTTTGTATTTTGTAAGGCTCTTAAAAGAGCCAAAGGAAATGAGACATTCCCGTGACACATCTCCCATGACTCAAGTGTTTTCAGGCTGACTGTGGTCCAGATGTGCTACCTACAAAACAGGTTATACCACAGTCTACCCTCCAGCAGTACTGACCCTGGGGTCCAGTCATTCTCTGTGGGTGCCACCTGGGGCACTGTTGGGGGTTGAATAGCATCCCTGGCCCTACCCTCAATGCCTGAAGCACCCATGACAACCACAAATGCCTCAAACATCACCACTGTCCCCCGGAGGCAGAACTGTCCCAGGTGGAGGTGGGGTGACTGTCCATCTGGGAAGGAAGTCACACCAGCCAACAGTGAGAGTGGCCAGGTGGCACCTGCTACCCATGAGGGATATGGAGAAGGTGAGGGAGGAAAGCCTGCCAACAGGAGCCTGTGATAACTCACCTGGCCACGTCCTGTGCAGGCACCTGGGTGCCAAGTGAACGGGGCACTGCTCCTGGCCACACAGGGAGAGACCATGAGAACACAAATGACTATGACAGTGGCAAACCCCACCTGTACCCCTCCATGAGCCAGTGCAGCTCAAAGCACTCAATAGGCTTTACTTAATTTTGTCCTCAGCCGTGACGTTCTCGATTTCTCACACTGAGGAACACGGGGCGCCGGCAGTGGGTGCAGCTGGGGTTGGAGCCCCACCTGCTGTGACCGCTCAGGTGATCGCACTCCCCCGGCTGGGGGTCCCTAGGCTCGGCCCAGAATGCGCCAGTAGCCTAAAGCTCAAAGGGCTGCCCTGGATGGCTGACCATACCACATGAATCTCTACCAGGCACTTCCTGCAGGAATCATCCAACTGGGGGTCACGATGACAAATGACTAGGGGCTCCCTGAGGAACTGTCATCTTGGGGCAGACTTTCACAGGGCCCTGAAACCTCCAGAGAAAAGCGTTCCTGTCTGACAGGCACACAGGTGGAGGAACTAGGAGGCCAGGAAGTGGCTCTAGGCACCCCTAGACCACCCAGGGGCTTTGAACCAGGCCCTTCCTCTTGGGAAAGGTGGGGGGTCATGCCAGGGGCCCAGGGGCCATCGTCTTATTCCCAGCCATTCTCTAAGAGGCTGGTGAAGTCCCATTTGATAAAGGCCCAATCAGAAACAGGGAGCTGTCCAATTTTCTGCTCACCTTCAATCTGGGAGGCTGGGAGACGAGTCTCTGGCCTTATTCTTTTGCTTTGGCTCAGGCAAGCCCGTGTATAGCCCTTGAGGCTCCCTTCATTTCCACTACAGCAAACCAAAATACTATATAGCCAGTCAGCCAGTTATGCAGTGCGTAGCAGAGAAAGGGGAGGCTTTGTAGAGAGACAGACCTGGCTGTAAGTCCTGGCTCCAAGCCTTACTGGCTGCATAGTTTTGGACAAGCAAGTTCTCTCTGAACCTGCCTCTTCATTTAGAAAGTGGGGATAAGGGGATAACATTGCCTATGTTGCTATGAAACCAGGTGCAACTTCTGTGAAGCATGTGCCCGGCTCAAAGGAGATGCTAGGAAGTGGGAGCAGTTCCCATGGGCCCAGTGACAGGGGCATTATAGGTTCCAGACATGCCTGCTTCCTGCTCCTCTATCACACAGTGTGCCTGGGCTGTGTGACATGGGAGGTGCCCTGGTGGCCACAGATGCTGCTGCCCCAACGACTTCTTGGCCACAGCTGCAGGCCAGGTGGCCAAATGGGGCCCTATCTCCTCCCACGCTGTTGACAAAGGTGGAAAGGACAGCTGCTCTTAAGAGTCTGCCCTCAGCCCTGCCTGGTGAGGCTCAGTGGATTCAGCGCTGGCCTGAGAACCAAAGGGTCGGTGGTTTGATTCCCGGTCTAGGGCACATACCTGGGTTGTGAAACTGGTCTGGTTGGGGTGTATGTGAGAAGCAACTAATAGATGTCTCTTCCACACATTGATGTTTCTCTCCCTCTCCTTCTCCCTACCTTCCCCCCTCTCTAAAAATAAATAAAATCTTAAAAAATAAAGAAACAACATGGGAGGAAATGGGCTGCCTGGTCTGTGGTCTTACAGATGTGGACTCTGGACTGGAACCCAGTGTGCCTGGCCCTATGACAGATGAGGCACAAACTGGGACTTCTGAGGGGAGTGGCCCCACCCCGAGAGAACACAAGCTAGTGGCCCCTCACCTCCAACAAAAGCAAAAGCATGCAGAGGGGAGCTGGCACACCTTTCCTGGGTGGCTGATGTAATCCACCACAAGGCAAGTTACTCTGGGGTCCTGTGGTGGGGGCCCCTGAGGAGCACATTCCAACATGCATGTGTTCATGTGCAGGTGGTCCTACGAGCTGACCACGGAGCTGGAAAGTACAGACCTGCAGTTGTTGATCCCCCAGGGCCCACAGACCAGAGACTGAGAATCCCATCGACACCTCTTCTCTGGACCCATGGTGACACTGCTGGCAGAAGGGCTGCATCCACCCCAGGTGAGAACTGTGGTTCTGAGCCCTGGAAACAACGCCTGAAGGTAAGCCCCTACCTTTCTGTCCCCCACCTCTCGCTCTGCAGAGCACCCACTCCCATGTCTAGTCTGGTGAAATGTTCAGATCCAAACACTGTTTGAGTTTGCTGCAGCCCCAAGGACGCAAACCCCACATAAAGGAAAAATGTCAACTTGGGCATGACACCCAATTGATTTATGATCATTTACGTGATCCTGTGAATGATATCAGAGAGCTGACTCCCAAGGCTGGATGGGGCCTTAGAGGGGGTCAGACTAAACCCCATCAGGTTCCTGTAACCCTCTCACAACTCTGCATCTGCTTGTACACCTGCAGGGACAGGGAACTCACCCCCTACCAAGCAGCCTGAATGTCAGAAAGCCCTTCCTCAGTCTGCCTCACTGCTATTTTCAACTATGGGTCCAAGGTGGGGGTGGCAGAAAAAACCTACTATGTTTAGGGCAGGGTTATCTCCCCCACTCTCCCCCGCCAAGCATTGCTGTCAACAGGGATGGGTTAATTCTCTGTGGAGTCATCCTGGGCACTGTGGGGAGTTGAGCAGCATCCCGGCCCCCACTCAATTCCAGAAGCACCCTCTATTGTGATAACCACAGAGGTCTCCTGATGTGGTCCCCAGTGATGATCTCCAGCTTTACGGGAAATCCTTGGAGAAAGAGTTGCTTCCATATACCAGAAGGCTCCGTAGATGAGTGCTAACCTCTCTCAGTTGCTCGGCCCTTCCAAAAGTGCAGACAGACGGACAAATACCCTCTACCCAGCCATCTACCCAGCCATCTATCCCTCCCCCTACACTCACCATTCTTCTGTCCTCCACCCAGCTGGCCTCTCCTTATTGTGTGAGATAGCACAAGTGCACCCTGGTCCTTTCTGCAGCAGCTGACAGGCCCCGTAGGGAAAAGACCTCCCTGAGAGTCACAAAGCAGAGGTCCCCCGATCCGATCTGATCTGGGAAGAGCATGCACAAAAAGGCACAGGGGTCCGGAAGGAATGGCCTGCAGTTTTACAGAGCCCTGCAGCAGCAGCTTGGGGAGGCTGGGTGCATAGAGTGTGCGGGGCTGGAAGAGGGACAAGTGGGAAGGCCACAAGGGCAGTCTCCTGGGGCTGGTGGCTGGAAGTGGGAAAGGGACCAGGGGTCGACCACGATCAGATACGGGTTTACAGGCTGGCTGTGGCGTAGTGTAGAGGCCAGGGAGAGTGGTGTAGTGTGGAGACCGGGGAGCCAATGCCTGCCTGTCCACGAGAAAAAGGAGGTAGTCCTGAGAAGATGGGGGGTATAGAGAGAAGGGGCATCTTGTGAGGCTAGGATTGTAAGGGAGGAGGGGTTGAACAGGTCTGAGGAAACAGTGACCTCTTCCAGACACACTCAACCTGAGGTGCAGAGAGATGGACATTCAGGAGATGATAACTGGTCACTGGCTACGTGGACCTAGAGTTCAGGAGTCAGCTTTGGGTACCTACCAGCAGCAAACAAGGACAGAAAGCTGAGGGTGAGGGGCAGGCCGCTGAGGAGCACATGCCCCAGGAGGAAAGAGGCGTCTGAGTGCAAGTCAGTCAGAGCCACCACACAAGAGCCTCTTACTGACTGACCGTAGCAACTCCATCCACAACAGGCAAAAGGTGGAAGCAGCTCAAGTATTACACAAAACACGCCACAGCCGCACACTGGAATATTATTCAGCTATGAAAAGGGACAAAGCGCTGACTCATTATAACCCTGAAAACATGATGTTCAGTAAGAGGAGCCAGACACATGTGATTCCACTTATGTGGCAGGTCTAGAACAGGCAAATCGACAGAGAGAAAGTGCGTTTGTGGTTGTCAGAGGCAGGGGGAAGGGGATGGGGAGTGACTGCTGGTGGGGAAGGAGTTTCTTTTTCAGTAGAGAGTGGATTCCACACTCTACTTTATCTGGGCAGGGGCACCATTTACTACATGTAATGCTTAAATGATGCAATGCACAGTGTGTTCTGTCATTCCAGTCACACGAGAGGAAACTGGGGCAGGAGAAAGTAGTCACTCACCCAAGTCCAGTCAAGGGCACAAGTGTTTTGGCAAGAGTGCTACATAAGGGGGAGCTTTGGCCACGGGCTCAGTCCCAGTGCTCCGGAGAGGTCTGCACTGGATGAGGAGCTGTGGGACTTGCCCCACTCCTGTCTGCATGCATGGGCAGGCCCTAAAGTGGCTGGACCCTCAGGGAGATCGAGTGAGGGGTGGACAGGGCCATTACAGTGGAGCTGATGAGCAGGGGGCCACTGGGGCTGGTGACTGGACAGAAACCAGACCACAAGGAGCTCTCAGGGTAGAAGAGGGGCCACCAAACATTCCTTTCCCAGCTCCACAGGCAGCCTGTACCAACCTGAGAATGGGTCTGGCCCTCAGCACCCACTCAAGCCACAGGCTCCAGCCTTGAGGGCACTGCGCAGGCTCCGGAGACGAAGTCTCTGTCCTCCCAGGACTCACAGTCTGGACTCTAGTCCAGAGTCTCCCCGCTCAGCACTGCTGACACTGAGGCCAGGCCATTCACTGTGAGGAGCACCCCCTGCATGAGAGATGTCCCCAGTTGAGAACCTTTGCTCTCGAGAAAAACTACAGGGGACCTGCAATTTGGCTGGTTCCTAAAAACCCAAGTCCCTTGATCTTGACATCAACCAGAAATCCCCAAGTGGGCCCTCCAGACAGAGTGACTTTGGATTTTCATCCCTCTCAGTGACACTGAGCAAAAGGTCCCCACAACTAAACCCACCTTGGACCTCCCCAAACTCAGGAGTCCCGAGTGTACAAAACCTGCTTGACGGAGGTCCCAATAATTAGCCCTGGTGGGTGAGTTCTGCTGAGACAGAGGAGATGGTGTGAAATCAGTGCAGACCCACTTCTGAAGACTCATTAGATTTTCCTGTTTACTTCCAAGTACTCCTCCCCATCTCCAAACCGCCACTACCATTAACCAGTGCATGGGGTCTGAGTTTTAGGCTGGGTGGGTGGGTGGGGGGGTATGCACAGGGGACACTGTCTAGCACAGACACCTGAGACACTGCCGACACTGCCCCCACCACAGGACTGTCCTTTTAACCCAAAAGCTGTCCAAGGCCTGGAGCCCTTGTTTTGGGAGGGGGAGGGCTGGACTCCTTAACAAAACCCTCCTGGCCAATCCAACCTCACGTTACACAAGGAAGGCAGTGGCCAGCACACCTGCTCCCACTCTCGGTTCAGAAGGAAACGCCAGTACACTAGGCCAACACAGAAGGGGCCCTCGACATCAAAGGCCCTGACGGTCCGGGAGAAATTCTGTCCCATGAGCAGTCCAGGATGTGTTCTAGGGGACAACGTACCACTCTAGCGACCCTCCCCAGAGGATCTCATCAGCTTCCACCATCCGAATCCTGCTCCCACCTCCAGGGGACACCACCCAACCTCCTTCTTTTCAAAGTTCCTCACACCTGTCTCCACTCCAGGGAGGCTGGGCTATGTATGCTATGGATGGATGATTTTTCTTTAGGCAAACAGTGCTCATTTAAAGCGTGGGAAGAAACGGTAAAGATTAAGAACCACAAATTGCCAGTTATAAAAATAGTAACAAAGTGTAACATACAGCATAAGGAATATAGTCAATAATACTGTAATAACTATGGGTGGTGCCATATGGGTACTAGATTTGGGTAG
>PVKM010047298.1:0-11495 GCA_004027735.1 Carollia perspicillata
CCCTGCTTCGTCCCTACCACTGATTGAATATAGCACGTTCTAGCCTTACGTTCCTCCTTCAGACACTAACATGAACCTTCCATTTGCTCCATATTCACTCTCTCTCTCTCTCTGCAGGACATGCTTTCTTATTAGAAATGTCTCATTTGTTCCATTAGCACGAGTGTACTTGTGTTCTATTTCCTACTCGTTAATCACAACATGCTCTATTGCAGAACAAAAGACACCAGCACTTCCATCTCAATAAATTCTAGACTGCCTCTCCAAATCCTCATCGCTTCCTCTGCTGCTTCTCAACATTTTCAGCCTGCACTCTTTCGTGTATTTGTTTATCGGCTGTAGGTCAATAACTTCGCTGGATCGAAGACTTGGGGGTGGAGGATGACGCAGGGCCAAGACGCCTGAACTGTTACCCTGAGAGCATCACAGAAATCCCAGGGAACCGAGTCTAGCCAGCACTTGGCGGTGGAGGGACACGCAGGGCAGAACAAGAAAGGGCCAGTATGTCTTGCTGAGAAGTTTGAACTTTATCCTGGGGTCACCCAATGCCATCAAAAAGTTTTATGCACGAAAATGATAGAAGCAGATATGCATCTGGAAAAATCACTGTGGCTACAGTTTAGAGAACAAATTTAAAGAGCCATAGCAAGGATAGGGAGATGGAATGCTAACTTCTTTGAGCAGCTAATTATTAATGCTATTCAGGGTGGAAATGCGCAGGGGTCCTCAACTAGCTTGTACCCATACACACACACACAGCTCTACAGTCATTCATGTCTACAGTGTGTCTCTGTTGGCTTGACTGTGTCCTCCACTCATCTTCGTATCTTCAGGGTCCAGCACAGTGCCTGGCACAGAGCAAGCAATTAAAAAGTGTTGGCCGGTTGCCTGAATGACTGAGTGCCTGAATGAGAGGATGACAGTATGAATGAACCAACAAATGATGGAGAACAAGGATCTCACTTAAATCGCAGATCTAGCATTTACGGGCTGTGGAAGCTTGAGCAAGTTACTTTACCACTTTGGCACTGTTTCCTCACTGTAAAACGTATAATAATATCTGCTGACAATATTGTCATAAGGACCAAATGAGGTGGTGTGTATGCACTGCCGCACGAGGTTCCGGCACTACACAAACACATCTCCGCCTCTTTCGGTTCTGTTTTGCCCCCTCCCTTCTGGCACCAGCACAGTGCGCCAGAAACACACACAAGGAGAAAACCACAAAGCAGAGGTTCTACACCTGCACCTGAGACAAAGTGGAGACAAAAATCCCTTGTTAATAATAGGCAGAGTTAGCCAATTGTCATTCCAGCAACTACCAGGCCACTAAATTTCAAGAATTTAAAATAATTACTTAGAAAGCACAGAAGTTAAAGCATTTGGGGAAGGTGTCATAGATAGGGACACAAAATGACATAAAACAGTCTTTCCTAATCATGCTCAGCCAAGCAGAAAGAGGCGCAGACTGTCTATGACCAAGAATTATCCACCAAAAAAAGAACCCCTGATTTCAACTGAGCCACTTTTTCAGTGCTGTCCCTGGGATTAGCCTGACAACAGACAGTTGTCACTTCTTTTCCTCTGGGGCAAGAACATGTGGGTATGGACTTGACTGTTCTGTTACCAGAAAGGTTGGTATTTATTCTGGGTGGTTTCAGTAGGTGGCAGTTATAATTAAGGCATCTTACAACACTACCCAATTTTTTTCCCAATTCATTTATACTGACTCTCCGAAGGGACTAGTGAAACAATACAAATAAAACTGAAATAAAAAGGATGAGCCAATGATAATAAGGGAGACTATGGCGCCTGGGCCTGAGTGTGAAAAAGTGACGATACTCACGTGCTAGGTGATGTGTACGTGGTACCTCATGTAGTCCTTATAATAACCCGATGAGGGAGATACCCTATTTCAACGAATAAAGACATCAGGAAAGAAGCTGCCGATTAAACTATGTCAAAACACTTTGATTTTGGTGATGTTAAAATACCAAAAACAGAAAATGTATGGCTGAGATTAGAGGATATATGGTATTACTGCCTCCCTTTTCCATGTAAAGAAACTGAAAAACAGAGAAGTTAAGAAAATTGCTGCAGGTCACTGGCCAGTAAACTGCAGAATCAGGTTCAGAACGCAAACCAAAGGGCTCAGGCCAAATAAACTGTCTCCTAGTGTTGAGCTTCCTGGCAGCCATAGTAAAAATGAACTTCGGTTGAATTACATAATTATTACTGGGGAAGAAACACACTAGCTTCTCAGGGGAGACAAATACAAAACTAAAATAACAATTTCTTAGAGGTATTATACAAGTGGTAAGTTGCTGATGATTTCTTGAAACCTTCAAAAATAATTAGAAGGCTAATATAAAAACAGAGCTTAATGAAAACAATTTTCCATCACCAAAGTCATGTGGTCTAAGAATATCACCTCCTCATAGTCTACTACAATCCACAGATGCAGCTAAACACATCCAGAGAAACAGAAATATGCTCCCTAAATTATCTTCCCTAATCCCCATTGTTCTCCAACCACTTTTCACAGACAATCGGTTTATCAGGCAGTTCAAGATATTCTCCAGCAAAAGCCTAAGGGAAGATCTCCGCAGACCGATGAATTCTATCCATACAGTGATTCACTTATGAACTAGGAATTGGCTGGCTAGCCGCTAAATAACTCAGACACTCTTTGAGATTCAGCACACATTGTCGTCTTCTCCAAAAAGAATCTCTACAGCCTCGGCTTCGGCCTGGCAGAGGCTTAGCGATCGTGAGCCAACAAGAAGGAAGCTGACACCTTCCTCAGCACCACGTCCTGATGTGGCTCTGGAGTAAACTGCCTGGACCCTGAAACCAGCGCTAATACTCATTAGCTCGGCGATCCCACACAAGCTGAGATGTCTTGATTCCTCAATTTCTGCATCTGCAAAATGCGGATCATAATGCTATCTACCTCCCAGGGCTGCCGTAAAAACATGATGAGATAATTCACATACAAGACCTAGTATGTCTGGCACATGGTGAGCAGTCAATAAACGCTGGCTGATTTTATTATTTGGGTAGATTATTTTTTTAAGCAGACCATGTACTTAGGAATAGTAACACTTGGGCCCGTGGGAGAAGAGGTGGCAGAGGTGTGAACCATTTTGTTATTCAGGCGTGCGGTAGAGTGAAATGCCTGGGGAAGAACAGCAATCACAAGATGCAACAAACACCTACAAGATGCCATTTCAGTGGTCCTGGGTGCCCTGTGAGGAGGGAGGCAGCTTGGCATATGGGGAAAACCAAAGTTTAGAATCAGGCATTTGCTCAAATCCCAGCTCAGCACTGACCTGCGATGCAGCTTCCAGCAGGCTGGTTAACCTCTTTGTCTCCCATTTATAAAATGCAAATGATATCACCTGCAGTGTTGTTGCAACAAATGGAAATAACAGTGTAAAATTCCTGATACACACAGATGCTCAGTACGTAACAGACAACATTATCACAGCAGCCTATCAGGTTGTCTTAAATGATCGATCTTCCTCTTCATTAAAAGAGTGGTCTATAAGAATGTTTTCTTTTTTTAGTAAGCAAAAAAAAAGAAGAAGAAGAAAAAACCCTCCCAATTTCTTATGGAAACATAAAGTACAACTGATTATTCTTTAGAGATATGAAATTATATATAGAAAAAAATTAACATTCCAACTCAATTTTAATGTTTTTCTTTTTTTCAACCTGTTTTTAAATACCCCAGCAAAGCAATTTCACTGTAAAAAGAATTAGGAAATTGAGATTAAATAAAAGGAAGAAAATTAGTCTCCCATAATCCCACTGTGCAGAGATAACTATAAACGGCACTTTGGTCTCTACCTTTGCAGAATGTTTTACTCTGCATGTAAATATATACATGCAAATCCATTTTTAATAATCCCATACAGCAAAGACCAGAAATCCCATTTCTCTCAGGATCATCTCTGCCTGCGCCAATCTTTGCAAGGAACAAAATGTAAATGCTTAAGAGGGTTTTTTAAAGTGATGCATTTATTTAGTAGGAGCACATACGTATGGGAATTATTTAATTAAACATATTTTGCTAAAGCCTACAGCCTACTAAATATGCATCAATCTCCCTGTGACCAACAGTATGTAACCAGGTACCAGGCAGACAAATGCACACAGATGCATAATAAATACCAAAGCCAACTATACTCAATATTCATGTACGCAAGCAAGCTGAAGACATGACTGGATGTATCCGCACTCACATACCACATCATGTTTTTGTGCCAGTAATTGGCTCCTATATACCAGGAACCCATTAACCCATCCCTTATATACATAGCCATGTGAGTCCAACGAACAGAATTCCTTTTCTATCCCATATCCCCATCCTCACAATGCCAGGCAGCCAGCTTTGGTTGGGGTGTGTGTACTGACTGGTTCCAGAGCACCTCAAAATCAGACATGTGCATGCTCGACCACCTCTTCCACACACATCTCGTCTCAATCTCTGTGCTCCCACCCCTGCCATCAAAAGGCACCCCTGAAAAGCCAGTTCTCTAATTCTCCTCCAGTGGAGCCGAAGGCCCTCCCTGGGGCCTGCGAGCCCTTGGGATTAATTACTTGCCATGTCTGAGAGATAGAGGTAGCCCCATCCTAGGTAGCCACAATCGGGAGAGCACTCATACATTTTAATCACTGTCTTTGCAAAGGAAGTGCTCCCTGTGAAGACTGGGGGATATGGCAAGGAACATAAAAGATATACTGTGGGTTGCTGAGGGAGAAAAGAAAAAGGATAAAAGGAATGTGTGGGACAGAGACTGTTTCTACAAGCTGAACGAGGAAAAGACTGACAGAGGCCATGAATCAGTGTCGTTTTCCATACCCTCCAGAAACTGGGTTTTCAACTCCTCGCCCCTTTCATAGTGACAAATCAAAAGTAATATGTTATGTTGCTAATAAGGCATTGTTGCATCAAGCACAGCTCTGGGCTGAGCATCATGAGACAGGACTTATGTGAGACAGAGCACAACCAAGTGGCCAAAGGCAATGTGACATTAAATAGCAGATCTGTCAGGAAAGGGCTCCAAATGTGTATGATCATTTTCAAAGGAGTTGACACAAAGCACCCTTCAGAAAGGCCTGCTGTGTCCACTTCCTCTCCTCAAGCACACGCAGGAGCTAGAGGAAGCAGACCTCTGAAGGGGTGGAGTCGAAGTATAAGTTCGTAATGAAGACAGACGCGAATCCCACCTCCACCCCAACAAGGTCAGACATAGCGGCATCTGAGCTAATTGGGTGAAGCCCAGCATCCTTTAACAATATTATCAACTCAGGCTGCTATAAAGTTCAAATAAACTCGCCACGAGCACCCAAATGCCCACATTTCTAAATGCCGTCCATTTTCAAAGCCCAGCTCACAGCAGCTGGTAATTACAGTCCAAACCGGAGCCCTGAGGGGTATAAAAAGCAACGTAAGTAATGTAATAAACATGTTGTTTAAAAGCTTGAAACGCCTCATCCTGCCACTCCTCCCATCCCAACTGTCACTTTCACATGCCACCATTTCCCAAAGTCTGTCTTGTGTTCTCAAGTTTAACACTTAATTGTACACTTTCTCTAAATCTATACAGAATTTCCCATGGGGCACAAAAGCACCTGCCCATGGGCACCTCAAGCCCTCAGCCCTACTACAGCAGGACAGTGACACCTGTCACTTAGCGAAGTCATGAGTGAAACACACACCTGGGTAGGGGCCACCTGCCCCTTTTCTTCTTGGATCACCTTCTTTTCCAGATGTCTGTACTCTGAATACTACTGGTCTTAGAAAGAGAACCAACCAGTGATTACTATCAAGCCCTGTGGCAGGCACCACCTGCGTGCACCCTGGAGAGGCCCACCCTAACACAGGCCCCTCAGATACCCTCCTCTCCCTACTTGCCATCCGACCTTACCTACTTGCCATCTGACCTTACCAAACTGTGCCATCCAATAGTGGAAGGTTTTGCCTAAAGTTCTTCTGATTCTTGGACCTCTTCCTAATTAGGATTCCATTCTAATTAATCCAGAGCTGTCATCTATCCCCTATGACCTGAAGCCATCCAATCGCCCTGAGCAGCATTCTCGTGCTGACCTTCAGTCCTGCTCCTAACATTTGCAGACCCTGGGGCAAGAGCACAAATGGAGGCCCCTGCGCTATAAATGTAAATATTCAAAAGTTATAAACCGAGCTGACAAATTATTACATAAAGTATATTCTGTCCTATCTTAATATCAATCAATGCCTTCATAATGCCCTAAAAGGACAGCTTCAAACACAGACTTCTCACTCTGGACCTTGGCCGCTGGCCCTCAGCTAGCCCCATCTTCTTTTCCCGCCCCCAGTTCCATCCTACACCACAAGCAACCTCGTGCTCATGGAAATGCTGAAATTCTTCTATCTCAGCCACCTCGAACAGTCACTTCTTTGTCATCTCTCAGGCCTGTGGGTGCACACACTGGTGTCACAGTCTGCCCTTGGGAGAAGGGAATGAGGCCTGGGTACCCAGAACACGACACACGTTCCAGCTGCTAGAGGGAACGGCACGGACTCTGCACATCCTCTGCCCCCATGGAGACATGCAGGCCGAGGGGGGCGAGAGGGGGCTCTCCATTGCCCAGGCATCTCTGTAGGCACTTCCTGATTCTCTTTCAAAACCTAGCTCAGAAGAACTCACTACCTCTAGGACGTCTCCCTTGAGCACCCATCCCCCAAACCCGGTAGACTCAGTCAGCGCTTACCAAACAAATGCTGCGGAAACACCAGAGGAGCGGGGATCGCCTGTAAGACAGACTGAGCTTGTGTTTATCAGTCTTTTCTCCCAAATCCTTGTGAGCCGCATTAAACTGAAATGCTGTGAACTCCTGGGCTCATTACAAAGCGGATGGGAATCAGTTCACAGCTGAGCAGTCTGTTAAACTAGGCCTCCTCCTGGCTAAGAGGTCCAGATGCTTTTTTAACAGGATATTAAAGGCCGCTTCTTCTGTGGTCTCAGAGTCGCTGAGGCTCCACAGGGCAAAACATTCAACAGAGGCCAAAAGACCTTGGACCACCTTGGCAGGACCTGCCAAGACACTGAGTTGCCAGGACCACCAATCTGAGCCCACCGCCTGCCTCCAAACCCTATAAGAGGCGGGGAGAACTCATTGGGAGGATGAAGATATTTTCAATGGAGAGGAGTTATCAGCGTGCTGCATAAATCGACACACCCCACCCCCTCCCTTGGAGAGAGCGGACTGATAACATGAGAAGCCGGAGCAATGAGAGCCTCAGAGGACCCTCCCACATGCCTCACGATGGCCCAGCAATCGTGCCTCTGCCAACCCAGAAGGTGCTGATATCAAACTACAACATCAGGTAAGACCACTGCTCATCCTGGACCCTTGACCTTCCTCTTTCCCACCCCCAATCCCCTCACTGCAGCAGGTAAGGGAAGGATGAGGGGGAGCAAGAAGTCGAGATGAAACCCATTAAACATCTTTCTTCCCCTGTGCCTGCTTCCCGTCTAAGGGAGTGTTTCAAAATGGATTTTTAAAAAGTTTTAATTGGATTTTGATATTACATTGCACCCACATTTTTAATACATGGGAAAAGAGACTATTTGTTTATTATCTGAGGATGGTTAGAAAGGCTAAGGGATGAAAAGGGAAAGATAAAAGAAAGAGCAACGTGTTTTCCTACATGCAGCCTGCAAAGTTCAGCCTGTTCACTAACCCAATACCTCTTCATTAACTCACGTGTATGAAATACCCAGGCCGCAGAAGGCCCGCGTAGAGCACTATGACATTTCCATGACCCCCACCTCCAACACAGTATCTGCTGCCCTTGGGAGAGAAATAAATTAAATCATTGATTTGAGGTTTATAAGACTGAGAAAGTCATTTTGTTCCCTGCTCAAATTATAAGTTACCTATTAACCTGATTTTAATTTTTCTTCTTTTCATTTTAATTCTACATGTATCATAAAGACTATCGGTCAGCTAAAGAGGAGTTCCCCTGGTTAGTAATTGAGTACCTTGATCTTCCCCATAATTCACTGGTCTTTCCTTTGTCCTAAGGGACGTCTTCTTTATCACGATCATCACTCACAGATCAGACTGGTGGAGCTGGTGAACATTTCTTCCTCAGGTGCACGGTGGTGTTTCAGCTGAAAATGTTTGTAAAAAAGCAATGTTTTTGCTCCCTAAAATCTATCTGGAAGACCTGATGAAGATTTTTTTCCCCTACTGCTTCCAACATACAGCTTAGAAAATGAACTGGAAAATGAAATGAAGATAAGTACACCAATTACTTAGCACAGATTTAACCAAGAGCCTTATGACTTCTGTGATTTTTTCTTCCAGAAGCTTCTGTCCATTTTTAAATAAGCTTCTCGGAAGTATCACATTTATAAATAACTTTTCTGACTGCCCCTAAATTATCCAGACAACATTTAAGGAAATGATTTCAGACACAGCATTTATCTGCCTAGCATTTTAACAGAACCAAACCTAACTCCAATTCCAGTACGAAGTTAATTCAAATACTCAAACACCATAAGCCAAACAAGAAACTAATACTGAAACGTGTCTATATGGTTGCTTCAGTCTCTGCATGAAGCCTTGCTTCCTCCTGACTTCCTATGCCAACGATGTCCAAGAGAATTTCCTGTAATGATGAAAATATTTTATATCTGCGCTGCCCAATATTTGTAGCCATTAGCCACAGGTAGGTTGTGGGCAATTGCAACGTGGCTCATGCAACCAAGGCACTGAATTGTTAATTCTACTTAAGTTTAAGCAGTCATGTGTTACTGTGGCTACCGTTTTGGACAGCACAGTTCTATTTTGTTGGCAATCCAGAGAATTCCCATGGAGAATGGGTCCTTGTGGCTACCCAAGCTTTCCGGAAAATTAAGCAACAATCACTAAACCTTTGGTTTGCCAAATGGTCCTTAAGCTTTTTAAAGTAGCAATTTCTTTTCATCTTATGTCTCCTTTCTTTCCAAGAGATGTTTCTTCTGTGACAATGCCAATGCTATAGCATTAGGAAGGATGCCTTTCTAAAATGATTTAAGGAAAAAAATATAATGTATACCATATATAAGCTTCTTTAACAGCATCCACTGAACATAATTTAATCTTTCCTGCAGGTCTCAGGGTCATGGTTAAGAACACAGGCTATCAGACTCAGAAGAAACACATCAATTACTATAATGCATCATAATGCAATGAAGCCCTTAGGGTCACTGGGCTCTGGGGGACTATGTAAGCCTACTCCCAGGCACAGATTTTTACAGCTTTCTGTCACATCTGTTGCCTAGCTATTAATAATGTCCATGTGTCTACCTATATTTATGTATTGTCTTGCTTGTTTCAGAAAGGCTTGTGCCAACTGTAGCCCCTTTTCTCATCTCATTCTTTGCCTCTGATTTGCTAACTGTACTTAGAAATGTTTGTTAAAAAAAAAAGAAAAGGTAGGATATAAATAAGGGTATGAGGAATTCTCAGTAAACTTGTTTTAATGCCAGGGCATTACATCTAATGCCTTTACATCTAATTCATCAGCTCAGGCCTCTTCTGCTTACAGCTTGGTTCCAGGCAGAGGGCCTGCAGAATAGCAGCTTGCAGACAGGTCAAGTCTTAGTTTTCTGCTCGAAGGGATCCTATTCTTGCCCTTAATTGTTATTTGGCTTTTTATTCAGTATCACTTGTCTCCTCACATAGAATGTAAACATTTTGGTAATGGAGGAGTATAAACCTCAGGGAATAGAGGAAGGAAAAAATGTGCTTATCTTACTTGTATTCCCTATATTTTCCTGCTACTCTTCACCCAGGAAAGATCAAGTGAATGTTGAATGAACTGATACCATGTTTTCCTTTGGAGTTTATTTTCATATAGCTTAAGCATAATAACAATGGTTTCCAAGTTAAACATTATTTAAAGCAGAAGGTGCAGGTGCTCAACAATGATTGAATATTATTATTTCTTAGCGATTTTTACCTGATTTGTTAGGAATTTGAGTTGAAACCTAATCTCCTTGGCCATATTCAATTATACTCACGGTAGGATCATATGCCTGTCACCTCTGACAACCCCTGCTTTTTTGAGCTCCAAGGAAATGAGCACAGAACATACATGTGTATATACACAGCCCACGGACACAGACAACAACGTGGTGAAAGCAGGGAAGGAGGGCTGGGTGGAGAGGGGCAAAGTTGGGGGAAATGGGGGACATCTGTCATAGTGTCAACAATTTTTAAAAAGTGACCCAGAAAGATTCCCGAATTCCCTAAGCAAAACAGAACTGAACTAGTGAAATTCCAGAAATGACTCAAATACTCCTGGAGCATCTTCCCAGCATGCCCGTGTATGGGGGAACAATCACATCTCTGATTCTGAAGAGTGCGTTTGCATTAATGAGCCCTAGGCATGAGTCGGCAATTTTAGCCAGCCATATCACATTGCTGACTCATACCTGAACTTAAGTCAACTGGAAGCTCCCCCTGTGACAGTCTTACTTCGATAACTACACCTTCCATTCCCCACCCTGGCCAGTCATCCGGAGTTGGAGGAAACTGAAACTAAAACACTCTCCAGAAAAATAGAGAGACCTTCCCATCCTTGCAGATGTTCTTTCCAGAAATAATATGACTCCTCCACAAAATCTCAAATTTTCACAGCTCTGCAATTCACTGAGATTCTCACTGTCTCGTTTTCTTCATCTATCCTGTGACATTCGCAAGGATCCATCTTCGGCCTGAAAGAGCAGTGCTATCCTGCGTGAGCCACTCTGAGAATGCTTGTGGCTTCCCTGGAGGTATGTAATCCGACTCATCAAAAGAAATTTAGAAGTGCACATCCAGCTGGAAAGATGTCTCTTTGAGCGCAACCATGAGTCTTTGCTGGCCAGGTTTGAGTTGCCAAAATGGGCAATAAGAAGTGTGCGGGAAAAGCCCCCACGTTGTACAAAAGATTGCTCAGAGGATTTGACCCCACCACTTACCTCACTCACCCCAGCCTCCAGGTCCTTGCAAAGCAGAAAGATCCATGAGGGAAAAGACACTCAGAGAGGGTGAGAGGCCCTCAGAGAAATGCCCAATGGGCTGAACTACAGGGCAAGAGAGGTAAAACCAGCTCATCAGTAGCCAATCACCACAGGGTTTCTACTGCAGGAAAGAGATGGAACAGACTTCCCATCCATGGTGGGACCACTAGGTGGGACACCTCCCTTTTCCTGCTGTTTCTTCCCTAACAGCACCCTCTCCCTGGATGTAAGGAGAAGGGCGGGACATTGAAAGGATTATCAATGTGAGTGAGTTGGGTAAATAAAAACTATTTTTAAAGACTTTGAGTTTGGATTTTTTTTAAACTAAAGGAGATCTTTCTTATTGGGACTTTTGATTCACAATGAGCACAACAGGAAAAACATTGGATTTTGGAGGCAGATGGATTGGGGACTAGCCACATGGTCTTGGCCAAATCGCATGACTGC
>PVKM010047299.1:0-11488 GCA_004027735.1 Carollia perspicillata
GCTACAAACCAATCTATACTGTGTAGAGAAACACCAGGTGATCCACGAGAGCCTATTAGGGCATGTCCAGCAAGGACATGACAAAGAAGCCAAGACCCAGGTGATCAGGAGCCTTCAGCCAAGTGAAGGGGGTTGGGGGAGACAGCAGACAAGGCAGAGGCAGTAGCCAGTGGAGAGATGCTGAGGAGGGGACGCCCAGAACATCCGTGGGGATGAAAGACATCCGTGCGAGTACTGGGATGAGTGAGTGAGGGGAGAGGCATGAGGTGAAGTGCAGAGGAGGCAGGGGCTAGATCACATGGGGTCTCCAGCTTTCCAGCCAAGACCTGGAGGCGCAAGGTGAGCCTGGAGCCGGAGTCCCATGGTGAACACCTTTGTAATCCCTCCAGCATCTTCCTTCTTGCCAACTGAAGGCACCTCCCCACCAGCCACTATTCCTCAAACCTTTCCTTGCACTTGGCTCCCAAACAGTCCTGAGGCTCAGAAGAAAGGTCCTCACATCAGCACTTCTTCAGGAAAGAAGCAGCATTTATTGGACTCCTATTATGGGCCAAGGAATGCCTGGAGCCTTTTACCCATCTTGCCCCATTTACTGCCCAACAACCCATGTCAGTACTATTACTTTCTTTAGAATGAGTAAGAAAATAGAGACACAGAAAGCATGAAGTAACTTGCCCAAAGTCACGCAGCTATCAAATAGTCGAGTCAGGTCTCTGAGTGCAAAGATCTGATCACTGACTCTGTGTTGTTCAGCTATGGTACGGGTGTGGTCTGTTTCACTTGGGCTGACTGGATTCTAAGCTTGTTAGAATCTCAGGCAGCCCATTCTCTGGGTAGTGGGATACAGTTTCAGGCAGCATACAGCTGAGAATTGCAGACAGCTCTCTTCAACCCGGTGTAGAGTTCATTAGGCTCCAGAGAGCTCTTAATATCTTTAGCATTTCGAAGAGTCTCTATGCTCCATGAATAAAGGAGAGAACTTATACCCATCCCTTAGAAGGTGAACGGAAGCCTTCGCTAACTGAACACTGCAGATAAGCGTCTTCCCATGTGGCTGCAATTACCTCAGTCCCAAGTTACATCATTGGTAGTGAAATGATTAACAAAATGATGGTAATGATACCGATGGTAAATTAAATGGAAATAAAAGGAGCTCAGTGTACTGTTCAATTTCCCACTTGGGGACCACTCCTAAGTTGTGTTCCTCAGCTTCCCACTGGGAATTTCCACATGTAAGTAAATATGCCTGATCAAAATAGCAGACTTCGACCTCTGCACGTGGCTAACACTGAAATCTAAGCTTGGGATTGCTTCTCTCCCATCCAGGAGAGTCCCAAGGCTAATGTCAGTGAAGATGGATTTTCCCCCTCAAAATGTTCCAATGCATTATGTAAATAGAGACAAACACCTTATAGGACTGACCTCTGCCACAGAATTTGACATCCTCCCGCCCTAGCCAAACCAAGTGGAAAATTGGATTTAAAGACAAAGAATCAGGACTTCATTGCAACGCAGATGCTTTGTGGTGGCGGGGTTCTTGCCACCACAAATCAACCTAACCCCACCAAGAGAAATTACCAACAGACGTGACAAGGAACGAGCATGACAGTTGTGGTCCAGTTCATGTCATCAGCAGGCTCCTATCATGTCAGAGGCCCTCGATTAGGGTTTTAGCCGTAATCATTAGTCTCTCTCACAGGGACACCCTACGAGAAGGGTGTGAGCCCTGGATTTAAAATTCAGCTCTGCATCTTACTATTAACTGTGTGATTTTAGATGCATCACTTAAAAAGCTTTCTGAACACCATTTTCCTCATCTTTAAAATAAATGTAATAATAGTACCTATTTATGATGTGGCTTTGAGAATTAGAGAATGCATGTTATACAAGGCCTGGCCCAGACTAATAGCTCAAGGAATGAGGTTCATTCCGTTTCGGGATGAATATGAATCAGGTTTCAGACTCTGATTTTTTAACATGACTTGAGGCCCTCTGGTCTTGAAGTTATATGGATTTCAACTTATACAAAACTAAGCTTTTTTAAAAACACTACTTATCTGATACTTATTAGCAATTAATTTAGAGCACATCCTATCTTCCCTGGATCTTATTTGTCTTGTCGGTTCGAATGAAGTAGTCAGAGCTAAAACTGGAAGACTCATAAAGAAAACATAGAAGTAAACTTCCATGACATTGAATTAGGCAATGATTTCTTGCATATTAAAAAATGTACAAGAGGTAAAAATAGATGATTTGCAAGTTGGACTCTATCAGAATTTATAACTTCTGTGCTTCAAAGGGCACCATCAAATAAGTGAAAAGATAATCCACAGAATGGTGGAAAGTATTTGCAAATCATATAGGTCAGGTAAGAGACTTGAATCCAGAACACATCAAGAACATTTGCAACTCAACAATAGAAAGACAAACAACCCAATTTTAGAACTCGGCAAAAGATCTGAATAGACGTCTCTTCAAAGAAGATGCATGAAAAGGCCCTCCACATCCTTGGCCATCAGCAAAGTGTGAGTGAAAACCATAATGAGATAGCACTGTATCCCAACCAGAATGACTGTAATAAAAAAGACAAATGATAACACGTGTTGGCAAAGATGTGGAGAAATTGGAATCCTCATACATTGCTAGTGTAACTGTAAAATAGTACATTCGCTTTAGGAAAACACCCTGGCCGTTCCTCGAAGGATAAACATAGAGTTAACCATACGACCCAGCAGTTTCACTCGTGGTACCCAAGAGAAATGAAAACATATGTCCACACAAAAACTGTCCATGAGTATCCGTAGCAGTGATCTTCATAATAGCCCAAAAGAGGAAACAACCCAAATGTCCACTGACTGATGATGAACCTTGAAACCATTAGGCTAAGTAAAAGGAGCTAGTTGCAAAAGACCACATTACAGGGGATTATTCCATTTTTATAAAGTGTTCAGAGAGACAGAAAATATATTAATAGTAGTCTAAGTCTGGGAGGGGGCGGGGGAGTGGGAAATGAGTGCTCACAGGTACACCTTTTCTGGGGTGATGACAATCTTTAAAATTAGCTTATGGTGGTGGTTGGTCAGCTCTGTAAATACACAGAAAACAATTGAATTGTACACTTCAAAAGTTAAATCATCTGGACATGATGATGTATTTGATCTTGCCCAATTTAACATTTTATGGAATACAAGCACATCTTGACAGGAGCTTGGCCTACAGGAGGAGGATGAACATGTTCATATTAGCACCCAGTGAAGGCAGAGGAGCTGGGCGACCTAGTCTGTATGCAGTAACAACATCCTACTGCTCTCCTCCAGAAAGTAGCTCAGTCACAAGTTAGCTACCGTATGTGAAAACTGGTGGTCAAGCACTTAATAACTACTACCGTTCGATGAGATACTTATCAGATGCCTGGCCCTGATCTAAGCACTTTCCATAGATTTCATTTAATCCTCATAACAGCTTTATGAGGCTTCACATGAGAAATCGAGGATCAGAGAGTTCAAAGACAGAAAGTTGAGGGGTCAGATGCAAATGCAGAAAGCTTGACTCCAAGGCCTGTGGCCATAACCTCTTTCTGTCCTGCCTAGCTTTCTCTATACTCTATTGCATTCTCTATACTGTATATCCACCTGTGTGCAATGAAAGTGTGTGCTTAAATCAGCAGTGTGCAAATAACTGAGTTAAAAATTACCCTTTATACTGTTTCTTGCACTGGTTCTTAAAAGCAGGGAGGGGGTATGGTCATTTCTTTTTTTTAAAGCCCTGAATTCAGCTTTCTTTGGTGCCCAGACAGGTACTGCGATTTGCTTGCAAGGCATACACTCCTGGCTCCCTTCCTTTCCCTTTGTAACTGTGTGTAATCCAGCAGCTGCCCAGCGGGCTCCTGGTGCTCCGATTGCTCTGCACCTGGGAAGTGTGCTGCAGAAGCACTGAAGAAACCAGATTTCAAAGTGCCTGCTATTTGTTTTTCTCTCCCCTCCAGTCATAATGCTTTGTCTGCAACACAGTAATTGTTCCACAGCCAGTGATTCCTCTGTCATAAACACAAGACAATGACGGTGGCAATGCAGCAAGCAGTGGGAGATGACAGTTTGTGCAGGCCCGGCCTTTATAGCAGACTGCCCTGACATCCGAGCCTATACTACACAGTGCGCCCCTCCACAGCCTCCCTTCCTGCCCACCCTGGAGCCCCAGCCATGTGCTATACTACTGTCCAGGGGCAGCTCAGGCTGCAGCTCAACCCCACAGAGGCTGCACAGAAATACCCAAATGTCTGCCTCTGTGTGTTTACAACTGAGAGACTTCAGGCCCCCTTTGGAGCTTGCCATGGGTGTCAGATGTAAAGGAGGTTGGTGCCTAGCCCTGGGCAAGAATTGCCAAGCCCCATATGGCACCAGAGACTCCACCATGTGGGCAGCCCGACAGACAAGGCCAGGCCTCAGTCCTGCCCAGGCCCAAGCTGGTGTCCCTGCCCCCGCCTGGGCGGGGGGACAGGGCCACTGTGTCCTAGGAGAGCTCCCCAGTCTCCCTGGCTCAAGACCCCCACTGGAGCACCAGAGGCTCCTTTGGAAAGATGTTTTCTTTCCAGACAACTGGTGTGTGCATGAATGAATTGCCAAGGTCTGGATCTCTGTTTAAAAAAATGTTTTTAACCTAAAATCCAGAGTTATATGATGGCTTCACCTGAGGTGACTAAACAATGCTGATTTCCCTGCCTCTTCCACATGCCTCCCTTCCAGAAAGGACCCCCGATGGCATTGACCCCAACCTTGGGATTCCTTGTCCACACCCAACTTGCAGGTGATAGAGAGAGGGTGCCAGGGTCATGCATGGGCCACCTGCATGGCCTGACCTCCCGGGGTCAAATTTGCTGCTCTAATGACTGTTCTTCTCTTCTTTAAATGGTGTGGGAGCCCAGAGTGGGCGCAGATCATTTTATTTTCCTGGACTCCATGGAGGTAAAATAACACAGACATACTTTAATAAACTACTGGAAGTGGGTGAAGGTGACGAGGCCTCCCAAACACCTTTGCCTGAGTAACAACAGGTAAGTGCTGCCTTCATACCTGGGAAGGTCAGTCAGATTAATTTGGTGGTGGCAAGGGGCTGTTGGGGGTCAGGGAGGAAAGTCTGGGCTAGAGCTGCTTGGGCAAGGAAGGAGAGAGACTGAGTTCTGTTCTCTGTCTCAGCCTTTCCCCGCACAGGGCTCGGTCTCTTCCCTAAATCACTACGGAATGTCTGATTGAAGAGACATTTAATGATCAGGCTCCTAGGACCGATCCCCCAGAGCTGACTGACCATGCTGTGGCTTGTCAGCCCCGCCCTCCCACCCCATTTTCTAGGCCTCCTTTCTGCCTGTGTAGAATGTGGGGCTGTGCTGGGCGCGCTCAGGGCCCAGCCGGCTGGGTCAGCTGTGCGTCTGTGCTGTGATTCACTCTGAAACCCGGGCTGAGTAACGGAACCTGAAAGTCTTTCTGTACATCGTCATGATGGGTCTCTTGGGCTTGTTTATCCCTCTCAGACTCTCTGCGTCTGGCCTGCAAGAACTAGGCCACAGTCTGAGGATCAAAGCAACTGGTGCAAAACAATTGCTTTCATTTGCCGTTTGTTGCAAATCAGGATGACCAGTTACCTTCCTAATTAAGCCTCTCAGGATTAAAAATTCACAGGTATCAAGGCCATTAAAACCACCAGCCCCTCCCAATGTGTCTCAAGACAGCCTTCCTATCCTGAAATGACACTCACCAACATTGGGCTGGCCAAAAAGTCCAGTACATTTTTCCATAACATAAAAGACACATTTTTCATTTTCACCAATAACTTTATTGATCTGGATATTTTGAGAATGTCGGCTATCTCCTGCTATTGGCTTCTAGTGGGTAGAGACCAGGGGTGCTGCTAAACATCTTCCAATGCATAAGACAACCCCACAGCAAAGAGTTATTTGGCCAAAATGCCAACAGTTCTGGAAACTTTGCAAATCACTTTTGGCATGTTCAATCAGTCACAGCACCTTCTCTGTACACTGTACAAATCTTTTTTAGCATTTCAGTTGCATTTTTACCTTTCTTGAAATAATAAAGCATAACATGCCAAGACTTGTGTATTTTATTCCATCTTCAATATTAAAATGGCTGTACAAAAATTTACCAATTTTGATGAGGTTTATTAAATGTACACCGATATGACAGCTGTCACAATACAATCTAACAAAACTGTTTCAAATGAAGTTAAAGACAGCTAAGCGCTATTAGAGTCATCATACAAAAAAACCCCCAAAACCCTAAATGAACTTTTTGGCCAACCCAATAATATAAGCTACCTGTATATATGAGTTTTTAAAGTTATTATAACATTCATATTATATTATATAAGGGGGACCGCCAAAATGGAATTTATTATAAAAATTATGTATACATTCTTACATGTTTAAACTTCAGTTACCTTCAAAGTACTCCTCATTTGATGTAATACATCTATTAAGACTTCTTTCCACTGCTCAGTACAGATTTTGAACTCTCCAATTTTGATGACTTTTAGTGCTTCTGCTGTTTTTTGTTTCACCTCTTGCACAGCAGCAAAATGTTTCCCTTTGAGGACTTTTTCACCTGGGGAAACAAAAAGAAGTTGCTTGGGCCAAGATCGAGTATATAGGGAGGGTGGGGCATGGGGGCCCTTCCATTTTTGGTCAAAAATGGCTGAACATTCAGTGTGGTGTGGGCCAGTGCACTTAACACTCACCTGTCATGAAATGGGCAAATGCATTGAAAGAGTCTTCAAAAAATATTCACTGAAGCTGAATGCAGCCTCTCACAACAATGCCAGCCAGTCCACTGACACAGATGCGCTCCTAGAACACTCACCTAGCCACGGAAGCCTGGACTACAAGGGGCCCGCCCTCCAGAAGGTAATTTCGTTTTTTTGGGCCCCCCATATTATATCATATCATATCATATTGTATCGTATCATATCATATCATATCATATTGTATTATATTGTATCATATTATATCATATTATATTTATTATATTGTGTTTATTAATTGTATTATATTATTCATATCATACTATATTATACTGTATTGAAGATAAAAGAAAGTAATGTGTTAGAAGTAATATATACCACTGTATGAACATGTTTGGGTGCAACCTAGCCAGAGACATCACAAAGAAACCTGAGGTTGATGCCTGCACATGCGACCATGGGTATAATTTGACGTATGTGGCTGCAGTGACTCCAAATGCACAGGGATGCAAGGCTGCTGTGTTGGTGACTCGGGTACCGTGTGCAGTGTCGATGTTCCAAAAGGAGTTCCCAAAGAAGTTTTGTTTAACTTGATTAAGTAATAATAGAAATAAAGTAAACCCAGCAAATTCCACCTGTAAGTGTTGGTACATGCCCAGGATGGATGGAAACATGTCCACACGGAGACTCTTACAGGAGTGTTCATGGTGGAATTATTCGTAATAGTCAGACACAGGAACAATCACGATGGCCATGAACTGGTGATGGAGTAGAAGAAACATAGAACACTTCCCTGGAAGGCTGTTCAGCTGTAAAAAGAAACAAATGAATGATCCATGGCGCAATGTCAGTGAACCTCCAAGAAGGCGATGCTAAGTAAAGGAAGGGAGATGCAAAAGACTGTGTACCGTATGGTTCAGTTTATGTGAAGTTTGTAGACGAGACAAATCTATGGAGACAGGAAGCGGGTCCATGGTTGCCTGGGGCGGGAGCTGGGAATGGAACTGACTGCAGACAGACACAGGGGAACTTTGGGGGGTGACGGAAATGTTGGAAAACTGCCTAGTGCAGACAGTTGCCCAACTTGTCAAATTTACTAAAATCAGTGAGGTGATTAAACACTTAATTGCTGATGCTTTAAAAATGAGTGAATGTTATCGTATGTCAATCACAACTCAATGCAGCAATTTTAAAAGATGCACTTTATCCTATTACATAGCTGTGTGGTTTAGAGATCGGCTGACCAGTTATTCCAAACTCATTGTTTAATACTGAGAAGGGGGCCACGTGGATAATCCAGAATGTGTGGTTTGGGTTTTATTTGGAACCCAGTGACATTGTTCATCAAAGCTTCCAGATAGTCACATGCTGGCTATCAGGTACTCTAAAAGACCATTGTTCTAGGAAAAACAAAACATGTACATGATATTTTGCTAGATGTGATGTTCTCAGACCAGATGCCCTTTCTTCCCCTACAAGCTCTATGTCCTGGACAGCCAGCACCCTCGATGATGAGCTCTGCTCTGAGCTTAAAATACTACCAGTCTGAATTAGAGCCATTTTTCTCTCTGCTCTTCAAAACACTGGGCCCAAAACACCCTGGCTTCCCAGCAGGTTAAAATGATCACAAAGTATCTTTGAATAATTCTCTTTCCTGGAGGATAAGAAGGGAAAGAAGCAACCCAGACCAGATGGATCTAAATTGAACACGCTTTTCTCCTCACTTAATTTCCCTTACATAGAGCACAAAAGGCATTTGCCAGTCCTCTGGGAATACTTCCCAAGCAATGCCTGGAGTTGTAACCATTCGACAGCCATTAACCATATTGAGCCTCACAGGGCTTAGCTCTCCACCCACCACCGAGGAACAAGATCAGAAACTACCATTTACCCTGGGAAAATGTCCTGTAAGTAGCACCAACCAATCTTCCCCAATAAAAGCAGACCGTGAACAGTGCTGACAACCATGCTCAGTGGAGCCTGGATCTGAAGATGCAGAGGAAGAGAAAGAGAAATATCCAAGATAGCCCCTGGAAGCAAATTGGCCGTCTTCCCCAATTAAGACGTCCGTACCTCGGTTGCCCCTTTTCGTTCAGGGTGCTACCCAACAGCAGACCTGGTCAAAGGCCCATCGAGAGGAGGCAGCATTCTCAGACGCCATTTCTCCTTCATCTCTCACATCATCAGCCGACAGGTCAAGTCTGTTCAGTGATGGGCCCTACATCCACCCCAGTTTTTGCATCTCTGCTGCCTATTTCCTAGCCCAACAAAGTGTATTGGAACTACTGGGGCTTTGGTGACACTCAGCCAAGGGCACAGATTCTAAAGACGCTCCTTACTAATTGTGTGATCTCCATCCAGCACGTTGCTTAACCTCACTGAGTTTGGCTGCTTACCTGTTAGAGGGGGGACCAGCGCCTAATGCAGAGTGTTACTGTAAAGATTAAGTAAGAGCTGTATTACAAGTGCCTGGGGCTGCCACTATCTACTAGGTGCTCAATAAATATTGGCTGGACTGAAGAGAGAGAAGCGAATTTAACTTCCAGTTAAATGTGATGGAATTGACATGTACTTTTACTCCTTCCCCAAACCACACTAAAGTGGTAATCAAGGGATAAAAATAAGTGTAAACTTACAAGGACATGTAGAACCAAAACAGCATAGCCTTGCTCGGTGTGGTTTGTAAATGCAAAGGAAACAAAAGAGAAAGTTTCAATGTTCTACCTCCGTGTCAGTTATCACTTGCATAACAAGCCACCCCAAAACTTAGTTGCTTAAAACAAAAAGCATTGTAGTCACTCACAGCTGTGAGTCAGTGACTTGGGCTGGGCTCTGGAGGGCGGATCTTTTGCCGATACTAACCGACCTCACCCATTTGCAGTCCGTGGGTGGTTGGTAGGACTGAGGGCTGCACTCTCTTGACCGGTTTGGCTTCTCTCTCCATGTGGTCTCTCACCATCTAGGAGGCTTGCCTTTGCTTCTTCACCCGATGGTCTCAGGATTTCTAGAAGCTGGAGAACAAAACGCAGTGCATGAGCCTCCGCTTGCCTCACATTGACAAGTCACAGACTTAGTGGCCAAGCCCAGATTCAATGTCACAGTTACATTGATTCCTTGGGGAACATTACTGCAACCCTTTACAACCCCTGAAGCATATTTACCATCTTTCCCAATTAATATCATCATGTTTCTGTTGCCTCCTGTTGAGAGAAGTGCTATCCAGTGGTGCTGACAGGGTCAACAGTAGGTCAGAAGAAGTAGAAGCAGGTGGGCAAGTGAGACCGACTTAGTGGACCAGAGGAGATGGAAGCCAAAGCCTGAGGTGGGGGCACCGAAAGGGAAGCTGGTTCGTGCTCCAGTTCCCTGGAGAGTCAGAAATTGAAGGCCCCAAGTACCTCTGAAATCCAGAGCGCAGGGAAGGCTCAGAACAAAGCGATGGGATGGAAGTCTGTATAAGAGGCTCCGCCTTGACCATCTGCATCACCGCTCCTGCCCAACACAGTCCAGGGAGTACCCCTCCGAACACCAGAATTGCGGTGCTCTCTGTGGGGAGGGGCGGCCAGGAGGATTCTTATCTTGGGGCACCAAGCACTGCCGAAAACGGGGCACCACACTGAAAACGGGGGATTACCCACCTGACAGTGAGAGAGCAATACTGAGAAAATTAGATGATTTCACAATTAACAGGAGTTCCAGAGAGAGAAGACAGAGGAGAAGAAGTGAAGAAGTTATCAAAGACTTCGACAAAAAATTCTTTCTGTGGGGCCGTGCAGTGAGGAAGGAAACTTTATGTGGTGCAAACAGCTCAGTGGTAATAGAGCATGGCTGTGAAAATGAATGGGCTCTATGGATTTCCTTCTGTAGTAATTGCAAATTCACAGTAGTAAACTTGAATCCCAAAGACTGGCTTCGGCAGTCCTGACTTGGTGCTGTTATTTTTTTTTTTTAGGATTTTATTTCTTTATTTTTAGAGATAGGGGAAAGGAAGGAGAAAGAGAGGGAGAGAAACATCGATGTGTGAGAAGAACATCGACCAGCTGCCTCTCACACACACACCAGCTGGGAACCAGGCCCACAGCCCAGGCGTGTGCCCTGACCAGGGGTTGAACCGGTGTCCTTTCCCTTTGTAGGAAGACACTCAACCAAGTGAGCCACACTGGTCAGGGCCTGACCTAGTGTGTTTTAACTAGTGGAAATGCAGAGGGTCTTTATCAGTCGTCAACCCCAAATTCAGTCTCTGTCTTCCATTCTGCCTCTGACACGTGGCGGCCCACCTCTCTCTCCATCATCACGCCTCTGCGAGAGCTCTGAATGGCACCTCTCTCCGGCACCGCTGCCGCAGCTCCCCGACTGGTTTCCCAGCCCGGGTCTTTCTGTCCCCCCAGATATTCTTCACAGTGCTGCCACAATGATCTCTGTAAACAGCAATGGCCCCGAATAAACTCCTTCGGATGGCATGCATGGCCCTCCGTGCTTGAGGCTCTCCATCATTTCCCAGCTTCACCTCTTGCTGCCATTCAAGCTTGTCTCCTGCTATACTGAGCTTCTTCCCATGCCTCATTGTTGTCACGCTCTGGTTTTCTGCAAAGTCTTTGCACATGCAATTCCCTTTGCCTAGAATACTCTTTTCTGCTCTGGCAGACCCTGTTGGTTACCTACTAAAAATCCACTGTTTTCATTTTGCCTACAGAACCCTGGAAATCCTTGATCTCAGAGAAAGCAGGCCCAAGACCTGGTCTAG
>PVKM010047300.1:0-11495 GCA_004027735.1 Carollia perspicillata
GGCTCTGCTCTCCTCGTCCTCATCCCTCTTCCCTCCTTCTCCTTCTCTCTCCTTCTTCCTTTCTGCTTTTGGTTCTGGCTACCTCCTGAGCCGGACCCTGAGTGTCCACTGGACTAGTATCCCTCTGAGGTCATCCCAGAAGCCTCTCCCAGTGATGCTGGTTCTCTTGCTGGGCTGAGGATGTCCTATGTCTAGCACATCTCTCCCTGCATTTCTATGTGAAGACACAGGCTAACATCACTATTATAACAATGGCTTTATTCTGATATTTAATATATAAATTAATTACTTATAATTATATCAACTAATGTATAACTATATAATAATGACATAATTGTTAAATATAATATTAATAATGATATTATTTAAATTTATGCAATTTATTATTATTATTATTATATAGTACATATTACAGATCCATTTCATGCAATTAACCTAATTAATGCTAAATCTATATAAGAAACAAATTGGTACCCTTTATTATAAGAACCCTAATTCCTACGAGCACACACACACCTCCAGTGTCGCTGCTTCCCCAAACACAGCCCCCTCAGCTCACCGAACACTAACACAGGCGCCCATGTGGAAGCCCTTTGCGGATGCGCTTTCCCTGAAGCGTGTCGCCCCCACACACGATTACCTTCCTTTGCCTTTCCTAAGGGATCACACTAACCAAGCACCTCGGGCGTCATTTGACTGAGTTTCAAAAGCCAATGGGATCGGACTTCTGGCCAACACGCAGGCGTAGGTAGACACACTGTGCCTCCTGGCACCACCAAAAGAAGGGCAACAAACTTAAAAACAAAAAACAACCAAAACTGACAGAACATCAAACTGTCAATGGAAGTCCAACAACCAAAGTGTTAAAGAAGAAACACTCGCCCAGACTGGTAGGAGAGGTGGAGACGGGCAGCCGGGCAGAGAGGAGGAAAGGCAAGGCGACAGCTGGTGGGGTGGGCGGTCCTACATGTGCGTGCGGATAAACCGGGAGGAACAACTGGGGAGTGAGACAGACCACACAAGCCAGGGTTCCAGTGGGGAAACAAAGCCTCAAAACCTCTGACTGAAAACACCTGTGGCTGTTAAGGCACCAGGAGAAACTCCCATCCTCACAAGAGAGCTAGTTGGAGAGACCCACAGGGTCCTAGAACGTACACAAGCCAGCCCACCTGGGAATCAGCACCAGAAGGTTCCACTTTGCTGGTGGGAAGCGGGGGAAGTGACTGAGATCCAGCAGAGAGCGGAGCAAGCGGCGCTGTTCCCTCTCAAACCCCTCCCCCACATATAGCGTCACAACATAGCCATGTGCGTAACCTCTCCTAGGTGAACACCTAAGGCTCCGCCCCTTACTACGTAACAGGTGCGACAAGACAAAAAAAAATGGCCCAACTGAAAGGACAGATCAAAGCTCCAGAAAAAATACAACTAAATGATGAAGAGATAGCCAACCTATCAGATGCAGAGTTCAAAAGACTGGTAATCAGGCCCTGGCCGGTGTAGCTCAGTGGATTGAGTGCAGGCCTGTGAACCAAAGGATCGTGGTTCGATTCCCAGTCAGGGCACATGCCTGGGTTGCAGGCCAGTTCCCAGCAGGGGACACACAAGAGGCAACCATACATTAATATTTTCTCTCCCTAAACTCTCCCCTCTAAAGATAAATAAATAAAATATTTTAAAAAACACTGGTAATCAGGATGCTCACAGAAATGATTGAGTATGGTTACAAAATAGAGGAAGAAGTGAAGGCTATGAAAAGTGAAATAAAGGAAAATGTACAGGGAACCAACAGTGATGGGAAGGAAACCAGGATTCAGATCAACAGTTTGGAGCAGAAGGAAGAAATAAACATCCGATCAGAAAAGAGTGAAGAAACAAGAATTCAAAAAATGAGGAGAGGATTAGGAACCTCCAGGACAACTTTAAATGTTCCATCATTCATATTATAGGGGTACCAGAAGGGGAAGAGGAAGAGCAACAAGTGGAAAACTTATTTGAACAAATAAGGAAGGAGAACTTCCCAAATCTGGCAAAGGAAATAGACTTCCAGGAAGTCCAAGAAGCTCAGAGAGTTCCAAAGAAGTTGGACCCAAGGAGGAACACACCAAGGCACATCATAATTATATTATCCAAGATTAAAATGAAGGAGAGAATCCTAGAAGCAGCAAGAGAAAAGGAGACAGTTACCTACAAAGGAGTCCCCATCAGACTGTCAGCTGATTTCTCAAAAGAGACCTTCCAGGCAAGAAGGAGCTGGAAAGAAGTATTCCAAGTCACGAAAGGCAAGGACCTACATCCAGGATTACTCTATCCAGCAAAGCTTTCATTTAGAATGGAAGGGCAGATAAAGTGCTTCCTAGACAAGGTCAAGTTCAAGGAGCTCATCATCACCAAGCCCTTATTATAAGAAATGTTAAAGGGACTTATCTAAGAAAAAGATCAAAACTATGAACAGTAAAATGACAACAAACTCACAGTTATTAACAACTGAACCTAAAACAAAAATAAAAACAAAAGCCAACTAAGAACAGGAAGAGAACCATAGAAATGGAGATCACATGGAGGGTTATCAGGGGGGAGGGGGAAGGGAGAATGGGGGAAAAGGTACAGGGAATAAGTAGCATAAACGGTAGGTAGAAAATTCACAGGGAGAGGTTAAGAACAGTATGGGAAATGGAGAAGCCAAAGAACTTGCAGGTACAACCCATGGACATGAACTGAAGTGGGGGAAGGAATGCTGGCGGGAGGGGGTGTGCAGGGCGGAGGGGAATAAAGGGGGGAAATGGGACAACTGTAATGGCATAATCGATTAATTTTTTTAAGGCAAATGGGTATTCACGCTGTTTTGAGGCAAGCCGGGTGTTCTGTACAGCCGTACTCTGACGTGTAGAGACAGGCACTTTCAGATGGCTTTGGGTCAAGGCTGCCCACGACCTGCGCATGATGCTGTCGGTGACAGGCCTGAGATGCCGCACGAGGCACGGAGCCCACCCTGCTCAGCTGACCGGTTGACCCGTCTCTACCACGGATACATGGCACAGATCACGCGGGGAGGCTGTGAAGCTTAGTTAATATTTAAAACATTTTGATGCTCAGATAAAAGGAAATTCAAGCTGTCACCAATTAGTAGGAAAAAACTAATTATTATACAGACCTATGATCTTTTATAAGTAGAAACATTAAAGGAATCTAAAAGCTATCACTTTTTATGAAAGAGCAGATGGCCTGAATTAGACCCTTAAAATATAATGAGTGTGTGTATCTATACAGGTGTAGATACGGGTGCAGACAGAGATCACTAACCAGGAGTTTTTTGAAGGGCTGTTGGGAGGGGGACGGGGGACAAGAACAGAAGCGAAAACTTGAACGCTGACGTCATTTTACCCAGTATTCTCTATAGACATTTATCCGGAAATAAACATTGTCTATTGCTCCAGAGTTTTAACTCCTTGGAACTATGTATAAGTGATCATATTCAACAAAATCCGTGGTTCAGGTAGGAAATACTGAGTTTCTGCCACGAGCAAGGCACTCAGATAACATGATAAACCAATAGTCACACCCGCTCCTAAGGCGCTCACAGCCTAGCGGAAGGAGGTAGATGGACACATAAATGAGGCTGCTACCCTGCACCCCAACTTTCTGCCTTGTCCACCCATCCTCGCCAGAGCACCAGGTGGGCTCTCGAGAAAGAGCAGGCCATCCATGGGGCATCCCGGGTCTTCTCCCGCCCGGACCCCGTTGCTGGGCTGAAGCCCACAGCGGTCTCTGCCGCTGGTGATCACCCGCAACCCCGCTGTGGGCTCCGCGCATAGTCGGGAGGTCGTGCAAGGCAGCCCTAGTGCATGCCTTTGACCCAGGATCCCCTCAAGGAGGGCAGCAACCCAGCACCCTCTCGGGCGCCCCCTCCTGGGGGTGTCTCCCTCCTCCCGGCTGCCCCCCTCACTTCTTCATAGCACAGGGGACTCCTCAGCCACAGGTTTGGGGCAAACCCCAGGGAATCCGGTGTAGAAAATGTGTCAGCCTGGGGACCGCCCTCCCCAAAGGCCTCCCTGGAATTTCCCCAAGAAAGAAACCTGGACAACATGCACGTGGTTCGCCAAAGCAGAGTGTCTTCAGGCCACGCAGCTGTGTGGGGGCAGGAGGCACCTTCGCCCCCAAGGTCAAGGCCAAGCCTCGCCATTGGGGGCCGCTCTCTCCCTGCCAGCCCACAGTCAGCGTGTCTCCTCGTCCTTCCCCCGGGTCTCCAGCTGGGCGGCACTGGCTCAGAGGCATGGGCGCATGCACACCCACACACATGTGTGCATCACGTGAGTGTGCACACACAGACCACACACATGTGCACACACACATGGGCGTGCACATACACCACCCATGATCTTCTTTACCCGCAGACACACAGAATTCTTAGTACGAGCAGGGCATCGGCACCTGTTTTCCGGAGAGAACCTGCCGGGCCGTGGGAGGGAGAGGCGCTGTGCAGGGAGCAGGCAGGCCTGCCGGGGGAAGCCGGAGGGGCTGCGGCAGCCCCACCGGCAGTGGCCCTGGGCAGGGAGGGGGCTGAATGGAACTGTCTGCTGGCAAAGTAAATCGCTTGCCCGAATTAGATTTGTTTCCAGCTTGGTTTGCAAATATCGTGACAGAGTCAAGCTTGTGTGGCATTTACTCCACAGTCCTAGTACCACAGACTGCGGACAGAGGCTCCGAAATGTGGGGCGAGACAGAGTCTTCTCACCGAGTGTGGGACAGGAGCTGCGGGCGTCTGAACAAGGGGCGCTAAATGTGGGATGGGATGATTAAATGTGGTGAGAAGGTGGAACTCGCAGACCCGGGTCTCCCCACGACTTGGCAGCCAGACTGGGTTCCCTAACGCCTTCACCCAGCCGTCGCTGCCCAGGTGGCACAGCACAGGACTGAAGCTGAGGTTCGACCCTGGTGGGCCATCGGCGTGGCTGCGCTGGCGTGGCTGAGCCCGCCTCTCCCATGGGAGCCCGAGGGCAGAGCACGGCGCCTGTCCACCTCTGCCTCCCTGCGGGTCAGGCGGGGGGCCTGTCAGAACACATCCACCCGAGAGGGTCGTCCATGCACACAGGCCCTCCTGGGCTCAGGGGAACTCCTCAGGGTTCCTGCCTTCGCTTTCTCTCCCTCGTTAGAGGACTTTGACCCGTTACCTCCTGACTTTTTGCTCCTGACCTTCAGTGACACGTCTGTTGATGGAGCTTCGAAGCTCTAAGACGATAAGGGGGCTTGTTCCTCCAAGTCCTTTGGCTGCGAAAACGAGGGGAAATGGGTCTGTCGGTGACAGAAGAGCAGATGAGAGCCGGTGCTCATGGACCGCGCAGTTCCAGGGGGATGGGGGTTCTGAGTCACTGGAGGGGGGACCTGTTTAGCGGTTAAAAGTGTTTTTAAGTGATTTAAAAATAAAGCCAAACGATAAAACTAAGAAAAACGAGAAAAGGAGAACTTTGACTCTGGGCGACCCTGGGTGTCTGGAACTGAGAACATAATTGTTCCCTGAGCGAGCTCAGAGAAGTGGTCGATGACCCCCTTTCCAGTCCCGACCTTTAACAGGCTCTCACACGCCCGTCCACCAAACAGCTCCGTCGGCGTGAGTGACCTACGCGAGGCGTCACTCCGTTCACGTCCCCCACATGTCCACACTGCCTGTAAGGTTTCCAAACGGACGTCGAGCTTGACCACCCCCTTGCAGCGAGAGCGCAGGACCGTGCCTGTTGCCTTGACTGGTCCCATTACCTGCACTCCTCTTCCTCCCACTCCCTTTCCTTCGCTCCCTCTCCTTGATTACACTGCTTATACGGTTCCTGAACTCCTCATGACTCTAACGATCCAGGTGGACCACTGGCACCGAAACCAGGACCCCGAGAAGAACGCAAGAGCTGGTTTACGTGCAAATGCCTGGAAGGCCCCTCGAGGGGCACGCCGAGCCCAAGCAGGCCTCTCTCTGTCAGTCCGTCTTTCCTGCCTCGACCGGAGAACGGAAGATGAGCAGACCCGCCGCTCTACAGTGGCGTGAAGAGTTGGTTTTCAGACGGATGAAAACTGAAGTAGCCTGTGAATGCGCACTGCGGCGACTCGCTTGCCTCGCCCCGCGCTCAGCACCGCTGTGCCCCTGCTATGGGCCAGGCGCCGCCCGCTGGGGCTGTTCCTCGGGGGAGGTGGGCTGCATGTCTCCATCTGCCTCCCAGACATTTCCCACCTCGAAGCGGGGGCACAGTCTGCATGCCAATCGCTGCCTTACGCAGGGGGAGCTGCCGTCCCCGAGAAGGATGAATGCGGTTCTTGATGTCCTTAGGAGGGAAAGCTCTGAGCCTTTGTCCTACCGCATGGGAAAAGTCTCTGTGCAAGAATGAGTTTCTTTCCCCGAGGGAAGTCTTCTCCAGAATTTCTCAGGACTTCTCAAGAACCACTAGGGTTCCACCAGCCATTGATTCAGTAAGAGGCTGTCCCAAGATTACAAAACTTTTGCCTGGAAAGCCAAGAAAGGGGCAAAGTCTGCACATATTGGGGAACCAGTCACGTAACCTCACGGAGACATCGGGGAGATGGTTTGTACACGGAAGTGATGCGGCCCTGCCCCTGGGGAGCGTCTGGCTGGGTCAGAGACAGGAAGAACGGAGGGGCCAGCTTCGCTGTGCTAGATGTGCACACAGAGTGTACAGAAGAGGGTCAGAGAAGTGGGTCAAGACTGCTCTCGAAAGACAGTGCAGTCCACCCCGGCTGCTGTGGCTCAGTGGATTGAACGCCAGCCTGCGAACCGAAGGGTCGCAGGTTCGATTCCCAGCCAGGGCACAGGCCTGTGCTATGGGCCAGGTCCCCAGTAGGGGCGCTCAAGAGGCAGCCACACACTAATGTTTCCCTCCCTCTCTTTCTCCCTCCTTTCCCCTTTTTCTAAAAATAAATAAATAAAACCTTAAGAAAAAAAGATAGTACAACTTTTACCAACCTAGAACAGTTTAAGTGCAGAAGCAAAGTTCATACAAAGATAGAGAAATGTGAAATGTACATTCTTGTGGAACAATGGTAAGTTTCAGTCACCAGAGCAGGAGGGGCAAGAGACAAGGAGGCCAGGTCACTAGGTCAGGGACTGGTGAGGAAGGGCCTTGAAGTCCAAGGGAAGGAATTTAGATTTATTTACTACGTAATGAAGGCTTCTGAGCAAGGAAATGAAATCATCGTAGAAAATTATATAAGCAAATATGTTCTTCTTTAACCAAAATAGAACACAGAATCTCCTTAGCAAAGGCGGTGGGCTCACAATGAGTGGACAGAAACACTGACGTAAACACTCCAGTTCATACAGTAGCCTTCACACGTGTGACCATGGTCAAGGACGCAGCTAGCCCTGAGCTCCCGTGATCTGAAGACTCACTGGGCATCAGTGTTTGCATCCGTTCGTCCCTGGGCCCCGGGCGTTTAATTAGGACCTGTTGAAAAAGGGAAGGGAATATCTGAAAAGTGAATGAAACCATGGAAATGGCCCCAACATCACCTCGGCAGGTGCAGTGGGTGGGACGGCGAGGACAATCGACGTCCCTCTGACTCGGGATGGACAGCTCGTGGCACATGAGAGGCACGGCGGGGCCTCCCGTCAACCTCCTGTTTTCTCTCCTCTGGCCATCTCAGTCGCCAAATGACAGCGAAAGGACTGTGTCCCAAAGTCGGAGGAAAACCGCAGGGCCCGTGCCCAGTGCGCGCACTTCCTGCGGACCGTCAGCAAGCCCACGCAACAGGCAGGTGAGAACGAGGAGAGGATGGGGTGGCGGGACGGGCAGCATCCAGAGCCCGCGACGCGTCGCCCTGGCTACACGGCAAGAGTGATGCGCGGAGGGGTGAGAGCCAGCAGTCCCCAACAGAATAAATACCGAGAAGCTAATTAATAGGGTCAGCAGGAATGATGTGTAAATACACATAATTATCAAGGAAAACAATGTCAGAAATCCTGTTATCTGTTTTAAAATACCTGTGATCCCTCAGAAGCGGGAGGTCACACGTCTGACGTCTTGGTTCCCACGCAGCACGCAGCACGGCGCCTTCGTGGGCCAGCAGGCACTCGACAAACAGCACACGCGAGTGGATTTGCTCAGACGCTCGGGCTGGTTCGTGCACCCGTCACCTGCCTCCAGGGTGCCCCCTGACTGTCAGCCGCCCGTCCCTTAGGCGGGGCCTCGGGAGACCATCCCCCACCCAGAGCCCATCTGCCATTCCCAGGTTATGACAGGGAGGTGGAAGATTTTTATGCTCTTGTCATGAGCTTTCTCCTTGTCACCGTTTTGTGGTTTCGCTAGGGTGCATGGAAGGATCCCGGCAGAGTGACAGGCCTGGAGGCACCAGCCCTTCCACAAACTCTGCCTTTCTGTGGGCCGCACCCCAGAACTGGCCTGAAACACGGCCTGCTGGGCTGGGTCGGCTGCCTTCCCAAAGTGGGGACTGCTTGCTGCGGCAAAGGGCCCCGTGCCGCCCCCAGTCTGGGAGGGCGAACCAGTGTCCAGGGGTCATTGGGAGGAGGCCCTAAAATCAACGCCTATCGACAGTTAGATTTTGCTTGGACCTGCCTCCACCAGAGCAAGCATCCAAGAGGCAGGAAACCCAGCGGGTCACCCGAGAGCCGATATTCACACTGGTAAGCTCTAATCGCTGGCATGGGCAGTGCCACTGAGCTCTCCAAAGCTGTCTGACCTCCTGTCTGGCCCCCGCGGGGAAAGCAAAGCCACCCTGTGTCACGCTTGTCCTGGTGGCAGAATCCTTCACGCGTCACCGCCTGGCCTGCGTGTCGGCGCCAGCATCCTTTAAGTCGGACGCTTCCTCTTACAGCTTCCTTGACGGAATCGTTTCATCTGCAATAATTTTCCATCGGCGGCTGCCAAGGAGGAGGCTGCGGGCACTCCACCTGCTGCGCGGACCAGCCGCGGTCGGGTGAGGCCATTTTTCTTTGTGCCTGAAACCAACAGGAGGACGAAAAGGCCCCATAAATACAGCCAATCAGGAGTATTTTATATCCATGGCTGCAAGGAGAAAGCCCACCTGTAACAAAATAGAAGAGGAATGCAAGAAAATAAGAAGGAAAAAAAAAAGAAAAGGAAGAAAGATTTAGGGAAAAAAGGGAGCAGGGTCAATCCTTCATGTTGAAATGCTGCGGTAGTTTATAGCAAAATAGTGCTTTGGACGGCCATGGCTCTTCGTCAAGGGTTAAGTGTCACTCAGATCACGCCCATGATGAACTGGGAAGCGTACGTGAGCGCCGGTGTGTGCGCGTGTGTGTGAGCGAGGGAGAGAGAGGACCATGGAGATGCTACTCTCTTATGCATTCCGAAGGGAGCCGCGCTGTCCTGGCGAGGGCCTGCCATGCGCTTTTTAAATTACCTCCGTGCGCGCTCTGCTTGTTTTGGAAGTGCTCTAAATAAAAATAATGGACCGTCTTTTAATAAGTCTCATTGTGAAGATTCCACATATCACAGCGCGCCAAGCCGCTGGGAGGCAAACGGCGGGCATCGGTGACCCGCCACCTGCGAGACAGACGGTGGCACACGCAGCTCCATCACGGGATCGCCGACAAGGAGACAGCACGCGCCACCCGGCGCGTGGGTCAGGGCGCGGGATGTTGGCGCCTGTCATGCCGGCGCTGCCCTGACTTTCACTAAAGCGGCAGCACACCTGCTTTCCCTGCCGAGCCCTGGGGACCAGCAGCGAGCGAGGACCCAGAGCTGGGTGCGGCGGTTTGGGGCTGTTCGAGGCCACGCCCGGTCTCCCGGACTCCGCATCTCAAAGGGATGTGGCACTGAGTGATTTTTCTTTCGCACGACACCTCTGTTTGCCAACGGACGCTGGTTTCCGGATTTATTTTCGTATCCTTGGCCTCTGCGCCCACCCCACCCCTCCCCACTCTGGCTGCGTGGTTGTCGGAGTGAACACAGCCCGGGGAGGTATGTATGTCATAAAACCCGGGTTGGGATTTGTTGGCCGTCAGTCAATAAATCAGTCAGGGTTTAATTACCAGGCGAGTGATGGGCGGCGTGACAGGCACCGGCTCCTGGGGAGGCTGTTTCTTCTGGGGCAACTGCTAGGGGAAAAGCTGAGATGAGGTCACTGCGTGTGTGTGCGTCCCACTCACACGTGGGTGTGCGTGCACGTGTGCCTGTGTGCTTGTGTGTGTGCATGCTTGTAGGACACTAAGATGCAAAGCCAAGGAGCAAAACGTTGAGTAGTAGGCCAAAGAGAAGTGAAAAGCCGCGGGTTCCGAGGCTGCGATGGGCCCTGGGAGTCTTCGTTTCAAGGCGGAGGGATGCTCCGGGTCCTCTTCACAGAGCCTTCTTCAGGGGGCACGGTCCCTGTCGTGTCCGCCTCCTCGGTGGCCGAGTGGGACAGGATTTCTGCTCTGACACGTGCATTTCTTTTCTCTGTGCGATCACACACGAGCATTGTGTTTGCGGCCCATGGAAGGAAAAGTCCTGTGGGTGGGAGGTCACACATCCCGCTTGCAAAATACCGGGGAAAATGCCGTCGTGTCGCAGACGGAGCAATGTGCTCCATGGTGTTTCCCGAGGTGGGGGCCCAGCTCCTTTTCTCCGTATTCACCGTTTCTCTTACTGAATGCCCCCCTCCGAGCAATCAACAGCCGCTTCCTCCCGGCCCCTCCCAGCCCTCGGCTGGCACTTTTGGGCCGGATTCCAGGTTGTGTGACCCAGAAATACAGCTCCTGCTTGGATATATTTTTTAATTCTTTTCTTTTTTTATCCCTCAAAGACAATTTCCACTCACCACGGGGTTTATTTTTGACAAGTTACGAGACACGCCATCGTCCCCCCTCCATGGGTCACCAGGCTGGGGGTGGGGTCCTGGGGGTGTTTTGACCGGAAAGTTGTTCTATTTTCTTTGCACTGTTCCCCACCGGCACGTCCCGCTTGTTCGTCTGCAGTCCTCTGACGTCTTTAAGGAACTGTGGCATCTCCGACTCAAGGTGATCGCGACTCAGGGGCAAACTCGGCTGGGAGGGAGAAGGTGGGCCCCACAGTGCTGGGTGGTGGAGGGCGGAGAGTATGGGTCCTTTGCCAGAATTTAAACTTTATTGAATTTTACCAAGCCGTCCGGGATCTTACCCTCCTTTCTAGAATTGTTTCAGAATTATATCATTAGAAGGACGCAGTGATCACAACCACATACAAGAGCCTGAAATTTTTTAAATATATCATCAGGTCTAAGACAAAAGATCAGGCGGCATGGGCTGTGAAGCCATGAAAAAAAAAAAATCCTGCACGTAACCAAAGCAGAATCAGCAGACTCCTGGCTTTTGCCAATTTTTCTTTGTGAAGAAAATGTTTGGCAGTTTGCCTAAAATCTTAGCTGCAAATAGCGGCCACTCCAGTTTAAGCTGCTATTTTTTAAAAAAGCAAAACAAAACAAAAGCCTGTACCACCTGGCCAGAAAATCACCTGCGACCTGAGTCCTGGAAACAAAAGCTGGGGCCAACAGCACCCCCGCCA
>PVKM010047301.1:0-11487 GCA_004027735.1 Carollia perspicillata
TATTCCACAAGGGTTCCTTGACTAGGAGGAAAGAGCCCTGAACCAAAGGCTGCTATAGCAGTATAAACTACAGCAACAAGTGACCAAAACACAAGAAGTGCCGCCAAAGACAGCAAAGACCAATCACCATTCAGTAGTTAGGGATGCTCAGCACTCCTGCAGGGGATCACCTCTCAGGCGATCAACAGCAGGGGTCTAGAAGCTAATACCTGTAAAGGCTGACATTGTCATGGGCATCTGGAATGTACACACAGCATTCAGCCCCTACTAGGGCATCCACTCCACCTTGTGATACAGTAAACACATCTACGGCCATACAATTCTGTAGGGCTACTTTTCTCAAATGACACACTTTCCCATTTAAGAGGCTTAGGGAATCATGTATTGCATTCAACTCATGAGCAGTGTACAAAGCCAAAGCATTTTTCTCAGTCTCAGTGACTATAGAAGTAGCTTGAGGAGAAAATGGCTAATAGGCAATACCACCTGGGAGTATGCTTTACCTGGTGTTGTGCTTTAAACACTTCCAGTTGGTTGGTTGGATTGAAAGAGTGTTCTGAACTTGAGCAGGCAAATAGGGCCATCCCCGGGTACAATGGCCAGTCCAATTTCTGGACAGGTAAGGCCACCCATGTGAGCCACACACCCAGAGGACCCCAGTAGGAGCTGCAACCCACACACCATTCTGCACCTGTCAGGAATGCCTTAGAGTCTGAGTCTGACACAGACATGTCAGAGTCCAGCCCACTTGGGCTTGTCCTTTGAGGTTCTGAAAAAACAGAAAGCTGGTCCAGCCAGCTCCATGGTCTCAGCCATGAGCCACCCCTAGCCATCCCATATGGAGAAGCCACCTAAAGGCTTGGGCTGGTTATACCGCTGTTTCACCCCAGCATAGAAGTCAGTCCAGGTCGAATTCCATTCGGGATATGCACTGTTCCACTGGTGGTGTAACCAAGTCTAATTTGAGACAGAACCTGAAGAGATGCACAATGGGAGGCCAACAGATGTGCTCAGAGCAATTTCAGTGTAGACCCAACCACTGAGACATGGGTGTGCACCCAGTCCACTAAGGTGTTACTTTGCACCCTAGGGGTGAAAAGACAAAGGAGTTATTGGGACCAACAATGGCAAATCATGAACTTCAGGCAATATACAAGGAAGTTTCTGGTCAGCCAATAACACGGTGGCCAGCAGAGGGGGCCTTCCTGGGTGTGAATACCATGCCTTTCATGCCTCAACTGGGGGTTCAGTATCTACTTGCACCAACAGAGGAGAACTCATAATGGGCCATAAAGATATCACAAAGCTGTCACTTAGAAGCATTTCATGGTCTGCTGGCCCTGGGTATGTCACCTTTAAGATTGGGGGCCATGTCCTAATCACCCAGAGCACTATTTGCAAGATTTTCTACCCCTTGTGCCCCAGGGGCAACAAGGGCCACCCATTGCATGTGGGTTTTTTTTTTTAATATAACCTCTTCCAAGTGGCTGTTTGCCCTCACTCCAGTCCCTCAGAGATAGGCAAGAGAATATTTCCTTGTTTTCCGTGCCTGGTTTCAGCAAAACATCCTTAGTCTTTACCTGCAGCTGAATTGGGGCAGCACTCCAGTGCAGTAACACTTCCACTGGAGCTGGGTGCCCCCTTCTGACTCCTCTCATTTAGAGTTTTGAGGGCATTCCACAGTTATTTGTCCATCCCCCCAGTGTAGGGGTGGTAGCTGTGGTGTGCAGGCCCTGCTTTAAGAGACCAATGTACCATTCAGTCATTCCAGCAGCTTGGAGGTGATAATCCACATGGAACTTCCAGTCAATCTGCAGGTCTTGGGCCCATCGATGCACCAAGGCCCCTGTGAAATATGTCCCCTGATCACTTTCAGTGATCAAGGACTTCCCATAAGCAGAACAGAAACTCTTCAGCACAGTGATGGCCACTCTCTGATCCAGGTGGCATGTAGGGTATACTGTTGAGAGTCCAGTAGCCATGTCCAAACACTTGATGGCATATTTATACTCCTCTGAACTAGATAGGGGTCGAATTACAGCAGCCTGCCAGTGGTCAGCAGTACCCATCCCTGAACCATGTGCCCACAGGCCTCTGGGGATGCTGTTGTGAACAGACAACACAGGTCTCATAAGCTTCCTGTACCTCTGCTAAAGTGGCAGGTAACTCCCAGCCTTTTATAGTAAACCAGATGATCTTCTGTCCAGCATGGAAGAAGCGATGGTATAGCCACTGGGCTGCTTTTGTTTCTGATAGGTCAGTAGGCACAGTTTCCAGCCATTGCACCTTGGCTAGAGTGTCAGCCTCATCATTCCCAGGGGAAGCAAGGGGTGTATGCCCAGTCACATGACATACAGTGATTTGCTCTCATGGCCCAATTCCTATAGATCTTACTAGAAGGCCTGTCATCATAACGGCATATGCATAATCATCCATTTATTTGCATGCCATGTAGAGATCCATGTTGGCCACTGGTATACCACACAAGTATCTGTGCAAATAGTCAGGGGCAGTGCTTCATTGGCAGCCATGAGCCACACAGCTCGCAGTCTGCCTACTGGCTACTCTGACCTAGCCCATTGTCAAACCAGATTGTATCTGTTTCTAGTTGAATTGGCACAGCAGTCCACATAGCAGGCTGGCCCCTGCTGGACCCATCAGTATACCACTCATCTGAGGGAATAGGTGCCCGCCCTTCATGGAAGGGGCTAGCTTCCTCTTGTATAGAAGCAGGAGCAGTAGATTTTTCATCTACACAGGTAACAGGACCCAACACTTCCTGCAACTTGGCCTGTGGGGAGCTAGTGTACAGAGTACTCCTTTGTTACAGATAAGCCCCCCACTTAGTAACATGGGTTTTTGAACCATCCCACTGTGAGGCTTGGCTATCCAGTCTCTTACCCACTCTGCAATGGGGTAAGTGTTTTTTACTGCCATGGGAGCAGATCCTGTTATAGCCTCCACACAGGAGGCTGGCCCCTGCTGGACCTATCAGTACACCACTCATCTGAGAAAATAGGTGCCCACCCTTCATGGAAGCAGCTGGCTTCCTCTTCTATAGAAGCAGGAGCAGCAGATTTCTCATCTACACAGGTAACAGGACCCAACACTTCCCATAGGATCAGATACAAAGTAGTAAGTTCCTAGTTCATTTGTTAACCAGTCCATCAAGTTCACCACAGAAGGGACCACTGCATGTATTGGGGAAATGACCTTACTGAGCTCCTGGTAATGTACCATCATTTTCCATGGGCCACCGGGATTCCTCACTGGCCACACGGGGGGATTACCGGGACTGTAAGCAGCCCTAATTATCCCCACCTTTTCCAACTCTCCTATAGTTGCCCTAATTTCCTCATGTCCCCTGAGCAACAGAAATGGCTTCACTCATTGTGGGGAAGGCAAATGAATGGGGGAGTTACTTAGCATGTTCCCGCAGAATTGCTTTTACTACTTGCACCTTTAGGTGAAACTCTTCTGCAGTGGTGTGTAGCCACAGACCTCAGAGGGCTTCAATACTCAGGATATGCTCAGGAATAGGGGACACAGAAACAGTTTGCTCAAGGTGGGGCAGTCATCCAATACCCAGGGAGAAGTGTACAGCATTCACCTAAACACTGTGTCACCCATAACCATCAGTGGAGGCCTCAGGCCCTGAGAACTTCTCAGAGTTTCCATACAGGAGGGTCTACTAAGGCCAGAACCCCCTGCAGATTTGTAGGAGACTAATGAATAGCCAAATCTACATGTGGCCTCTGGTCCCCATCTGTCCCCTGTAGACAGGTTCCTCGGCCTGCACCCTATTCAAATGTCCAAAAGATATCCCCTTCCTCTTTTTGGGTGATTGGCATAGGAAGATGGTGTTCTGGTACAACTGGACAGGCTTCTCAGATGGCATCCCTAGGCTTCCTCCTCACTACCTTCTTTTTGGACTGCAGAAAACATTGATCAGCTCACAACTGTTTCCAAAGTTCTAATAAGTAGGTGTCTGTCTTCCTATCAATCTCAGTTGGATCTACTCCAGCCCCTGAAAGGTCAGATAACTTCTGTGTCCTGGTAACTTGCACGGGGTCGCTGTTTCACTGAGAGACAGGGAAAGTGCGGGATACCATTCTCTCTCCATTTTTCTGCCAGCAAGTCTCTGCCTCCCCAAAACATGCCACAATCATGGTGATATCATTAGTGTGACCGCTGACATATGGGGCCAGGATCACTGTGAGGAGTCTAGAAGAGGCAGAAAGGGCATGTTACAACACTAGATCCCACATCCCTGCCATAAAACGTTCATCATCAGGGTCATGAGTATTGGGATTGAACACATCCTGGCACATGCCCAACTCCCACAGGATTTGCACTAAGTCTACAAAGGACTGCTATTTGCACCTCTCCTGCATCCATCCAGACTATATGAATAGCTTCCATGACCCACTCCAAAAGGGAATGAGATGCCTGTGTCCTTCCATGCCATTGGCTATTCTGCAGCCTTTTGCACATGGAGAGGTGAGTTGTGATAGAACCTAACATTTCCATCTCATTGTCCGTGAACACGATCTTATCTACCCCTAGATCCCAAAGGCACAATAAGAGCCACATTGCTAAGGGCTCCCTGGGTGGTTGGCAAAACTGATTCATGAGATCAACCAGGTCAGCCTGCATAGATGGGTGATAAATTGTATATTCAACCATCTGAACAGGGCAAGCCAGATCTCCACCAGGTACCAGTGGCTGCTACAACTTCATCTTCTGCAGCAATACTGGGCAGGCTGTAGGGCACTTGATTCTTCTTGGTCCTCCTCTGACTTGTTCACTACTATTGAGGAGGGATATCTCTGAGACTCTGCCACTCAGAAGTCTTCCTTCATGTCACATATCACAGTGTACAAAGCTTCCTCTCTTCCTTGGAGTTCATGTAACATCGCTGTGTCATGAAGGGCAGTCTCCATCTCAGCTCACAAAGCTGAAAGAAACATCTAGCCCACAGTCCCCATGGCTGGCCAGGGGCTGAGCTTTTCTAGGGTCTTCCCTACCACCTGAAGGGCCTTCTCTACCATATCAGCTGTGCTGCTAACATCAGGCCACTTGTAAGGGAGAGCCCATGCTGTGAGGAGACTCGCCACAGTATACCATTTACCGGGGGCCAGCCACCATTCCAGGCCTCCCCTCTTGGGGTGCCAAAGGCTCCTCCATATTCACACCATACTGCAGCAAATCCTTCCCAGGGCACCAATTGTCTTGCAGCCTGTCAAGGCTGGGCAGGTTCACACAGGATTCGGGCAGACAGAAAAAAATTTGCAAAGTCATGGGAATCCCTGACTTGCCTATATTCAAGGGTGGGTCAATCCACACATGCACCAAGCTGCCTATTGCGCCACATGATGTCCCAACTCCTTTATATACTAGACGCACACAGAGCCAGCAAGGTGCTATGATATTATATAACAAAGTGTGATTCTGCACATGTGGGCCCATTCTCAAGTTCATGGGAATACTGTTTATCTTAGTTGCCTGGACACCCGGATGAGGGATCCTGACTGACTCCATTTTCCCTACAGGGACATAAGGTCTCTATGCTAGGATCAAAATAATAAAGTAGTAAAAGACAGGAGATCTGTTGCCCTTTCCTGTTTCCCCACCATTTGCTATGATTTTTAGCTGGAGAGGAATGTTAAGGAAAATGTTTTTGATTAGAGATTTCATTCAAGAAGTCATCCGAAGAATATGTGACTTTGAGTGCTGGGCACAAAATACGATATAGAGATAATGTATCATAGAATTGTACATTTGACACCTGTATAATTTTATTTTTTTCTTTTTAAAATTTTTTTTACTTTTTTAAAAAATTGATTATGCCATTACAGTTCTCCCATTTCCCCCCTTCATTCCCCTCCACCCTGCACACCCCCTCCCAGCCACACTCCCCCTCTTTAGTTCATGTCCATGTATCATAAGTTCTTTAGCTTCTACATTTCCCACACTACTCTTGCCCTCTCCCTGTCTATTTTCTTCCCACCGTCTATGCTACTTATTCTCTGTACCTTCTCCCCACCCTCTCCTCCCACTCCCCTGTTGCTAACCTTCCATGTGACCTCCATTTCTGTGGCTCTGTTCCTGTTTTATGTGACCGCTTAGTCTGCTTTTGTTTTAGGTGTGGATGTCAATAACTGTCAATTTGCTGTCCTTTTACTGTTCATATTTTTATCTTCTTTTTCTTAGGTAAGTCCCTTTAACATTTCATATAGTACGGGCTTTGTGATGATGAACTCCTTGAACTTGATCTTATCTGAGAAACACTTTATCTGCCCATCCATTCTGAATGAAAGTTTTGCTGGATAGAGCAGTCTTGGATGTAGGTCCTTGTGTTTCATGACTTGGAATACTTCTTTCCAGCCCCTTCTTGCCTGCAAGGTCTCGTTTGAGAAATCAGCTGACAGTCTGATGGGAACTCCTTTGTAGGTAACTGTCCCCTTATCTCTTGCTGCTTATAGAATTCGCTTCTTCATTTTAATCTTGACTAATGTAACTATGATGTGCCTTGGTGTGTTCCTCCTTGGGTCCAACTTTTTTGGGACTCTCTGAGCTTCCTGGACTTCCTGGAAGTCTATTTCCTTTGCCAGATGGGGGAAGTTCGCCTTTATGATTTGTTCAAGTAAGTTTTCCACTTGTTGCTCTTCCTCTTCCCCTTATGGTACTCCAATAATCCGGATGTTGGAACGTTTAAAGATGTCCTGGAGGTTCCTCAGCCTCTCCTCATTTTTTTGAATTCTCGTTTCTTCATTCTTTTCTGCTTGGTTGTTTGTTTCTTCCTTCTGGTCCACTCCATTGACTTGAGTCCCAGTTTTCTTCCCATCACTACTGGTTCCCTGTGCATTTTCCATCATTTCACTTATGAACACCTTCATTTTTTCATCTAATTTGTGACCAAAATCAACCAATTCTGTGAGCATCCTGATTAACAGTGCTTTGAACTCTGCATATGATAGGTCGGCTATCTCTTGCTTGCTTAAAAGTATTGGCACTGGGACTCTGAGCTTTTCCTCTGTTTGAGTCATTTTTGGTCAGGTGGCGCCTGTTGTGTATGAGGGGCAGAGCCTTAGGTGTTCGCCAGGGTGGGGCAGCCTAGTCGCAGGGTTGTGACGCTATCTGTGGGGGCGGGGTCAGAGAGGGAACAATGGCGCCCGTTAGCGCTCTCTCGAGTTTGCGTCCCCTCTGGTGTCTCCGAAAAGCAAATTGTGGCCCCTGGCGCGAGTTCCCAGGTGGGAGGGCCTCTGCACACTCCCCAGCGACCTCTTCTGTGAGGCTGGGAGCCTCTCCTGGCACCGTTTCAATCAGAGTTTTTAGGCTTTATTTCCCATCGCTGGGGCCCTGGGCTGTGTGGTCTGTCTCACTGCCCACTCTTGCCTAGTTTATCTGCACGCAAATGTGTGTCCACGGTTGGCCAACTGCCCTTCGTGCCTCGCGTGCTCTGCTCGTCTCTTCCCATCTCCTCCCCACGTCTGGGGTCTGCAAGCTCCACGCCACCTACGCCGACCAGCGCTCCCAAGCCCGACAGCCACCACGTTTTCCTGACGCTTTCCCTCTCTGCCGGCTGCCGACTCTGCCCCTCTTACCGGTCGGGTTGAATGGTTGTCGACTTCTGTATTTCAATTTTCTGTGTTCTGGTTGTGTTATTGTTTATAAATATTTGTTGTCCTTAATCTTGGTTGTGAGAGGAGGTACAGTGTTTCCACCTACGCCTCCATCTTGGCCAGAAGTCTGTGTAATTTTATTAACCAAGTTACCCAAATAAATTTAATTTAAAAATAAGTGATCTATGTAAATGATGTGTTTTGCTCAGAATATCCATAAAATTCCACATCTTTGGGGAAGCAAATTGAGCCTGATGTGAGGGAGAAAACTCTGGGACTAGGAACAGTATAAGTGAATGAGAGAAAAAAGTTACCAGGGCTGGTTTCCTGGGAACAGGACCCTTTGGCTACAGCCAGCACAAAACTGTCCATCCCTGAAATGCTGCTGTCCCTGGTGCTGCCTCTGTAGTGCTCACCTTCCTCTGTGTTAATAATACCAGTGGATCATGAACTAGGCTGGGCATCAGAATCATGCCGGATATGTTTTTTAAAGCATACATTTCTCATGTTTATCAGAGAGCTACTGAATCAGAATTCTGATAACAAGGGCTCTACCAGTGATCCTGATGTAGTCAGCTGAATATTGGGCCTATGATAATCATTGGGGATTGATATATTGCTCAAATATCAGAGGTTGAATAGGAAGTGGTTCAAATTTTGATCTTTTACATAGTAGCTAGGGGATGCTGACAATGAATTGAAATTCTCTGACATCAGTCCTGGCTGGTGTAGCTCAATGTATTCAGTGGGGGGCTGTGAACCAAAGTGTTGCCCGTTCGATTTCCAGTCAGGACACATACCTATGTTGTGGGCTTGGTCTCAAGTTGGGGGCGGCCAGAGGCAACCACACATTGATGTTTCCCTTGCTCTACCTCCTTCCCTTCCCCCTCTCTAAAAATAAATAAAATCGTTAAAAAATTTTTCTGACATCAGTTTCTTTTTTGTAATAGCAGCAAAGGAACCTCCTGATGATGCTGTTTTAAGGGTTAATTATAATATTTGTACAAATTACCCAGACCATTTGTGGGCATGTATGTGGCAGCTATTCACAGTTGCCCTCATATTTATGTATTAATTTCAAAAAATACATTGGGCTATGTCACAGAATAAATGCATAAGTACAGGATGCTAATATCATTTTGAATCAGGTAAAATATATTGTCAAAGAGAAACTTCTTTGCTAATATGTGCATCTCCTTTCCATTTGCCAGCTCTCCAAAGTCTATAGCCTGGTGTTCACTGTGTACTTTGGCAGGAAGCCCACTGTGGTGCTGCATGGATATGAGGCAGTGAAGGAAGCCCTGATTGCTTGGGGTGAGGAGTTCTCTGGCAGAGGAAGTATCCCACTGGCTGAAAAAGCTAACAAGGGACAAGGTAAGTGCCTGTGTGCCCATATATGTTCAGTCCTGTAATGAGGGTGGAGAGGACGGACAACAGGAAGTTGAAGATCTCTTCAGCAGAGCTTGGCCCATGCATATGGTTGCCAAGTGTCAGATTCCAACTCCTTGCCTAGCACCTCCATGTCAGTTTCTGTTTCTCCTCCTGGTAGGAGTCGTTTTCAGCACTGGAAATGGATGGAAGGAGATGCGGCACTTCTCCCTCATGACCCTGCGGAATTTGGGGATGGGCAAGAGGAGTACTGAGGACTGTGTTCAAGAGGAAGCCCGCTGCCTTGTGGAGAAGCTGAGGAAAACCAATGGTGGGTGATTGTATCTGGTGTAACTCTGACCTTAACAGACTGTTGTGCTCCCTAGTGACGTCCTTGGAAACATTTCAGGGGCAGTCAAATGTTTTCTATGGGTGGTGGTGTCCTCCATCATGTGAAGCATGCAGGGTTGTGTGTTTGTTTTCCTTGCATGTACTCCCATGACTGTGCAGACAGTGTGGGTAGAAATGGTCACTTAAATTTATTTTCTCTTGAACATGGTTTGATTGTTTTCAAACCACATAGGATCAGAAACCACATAGAATAATTTTGAGACCTTTATTGAAAAAGCGAGGGAACATTGTCTTTCCTGTAGCATAAACATAGGTTATTCATTCTAAGGCCTTTCACCAGGTGGTACTTGTCAGGTGGAAAGGTGAGAATGACTCACCAAATCATCATGGAGCATGTAACAAGTGATGTGTGCTTTCATTAAATTTGCCTGTGTTTGTGTGCTCAGCTCCGAAGACATCTCTGAGAATTGCTTTTGGAGTCCAGGCCTTTAGTTCTGGATGATAACAATGCCATCTATGGTTTTGATTGCTTAGGCATGTGTTCATGAAATTATCATCAATTATTATTTATTTGTAAAAGCAGGACTATTTTCCCTGGCTGGTGTGGCTCAGTAAATTGAGTGCTGGCCTGCAAAACAGAGGTTTACCAGTTCAATTCTCAGTCAGGTTGTGGGCCAGGTACCAACTAGGGGGCTTTAAAAAATTTTATTTTCATTTTAATTGTTATTCAAGTACAGTTTTCTGTCTTTTACTTCTGTCCCAGTCCACCCCTCCCCAGTGCTCCCCACCTCCCTCCCATTTCCACCCCCCTTAGTTTTTGTCCATGTGTCCTTTATACTTGTTCCTATAATCCCCTCCCTTTTCCCCTGAAATTCCCTCCCCTCTAAATACTGTCATCCCATTTTCTATTTCAATGTATTTGGTTATATTTTGCTTGCTTGTTTGGTTAGTTGTTTAGGTTCCTGTTAAAGGTGAGATCATATGGTATTTCTTTTTTACTGCCTGGCTTATTTCAATCAGCATAATGCTTTCCAGTTCCATCCATGCTGTTGCATAGGGTAGGAGCTCCTTCTTTCTTTCTGCCACATAGAATTCCACTGTGTATATGTACCATAGTTTTTTGATCCATTCATTTACTGATGGGCACCTAGGTTGCTTCCAACACTTGGCTATTGTAAATTGTGCTGCTATGAACATTGGGGTGCATAGGTTCTTTTGGAATGGTGTTTCAGGGTTCTTGGGATATAATCCTAGCAGTGGAATTGCTGGGTCAAGAGGCAGTTTCATTTTTAGTTTTCTTAGAAAATTCCATGCTGTTTTCCATAGTGGTTGTACCAGTCTGCAATCCCACCAGCAGTGAACTAGGGTCCCCTTTTCTCCACAACCTCTCCAACACTTGTTGTTTGTTGCTTTGTTTATGATGGCTATTCTTACCGGTGTCAAGTGGTATCTCATTGTGGTTTTAATTTGCATTTCTCTGATGGCTAGCGATATTGAGCATCTTTCCATGTGTCTCTGAATCCTCTGTATGTCCTCCTTGGAGAAATGTTTGTCCAAGTTTTCTGCCCATTTTTTAATTGGGTTGCCTGTCTTCTTGGAGTGGAGTCGTGTAAGTTCTTTGCATATTTTGGAGATTAAACCCTTGTCTGAGGTATCATTGTCAAATATGTTTTCCCATATAGTTGGGTCTCTTTTTATTTTAATGCTGTTTTCTTTAGCTATGCAGAAGCTTTTTATTTTGATGAGATCCCATTTGTTTATTCTTTCCATTATAGCCCTTGCTCTGGGGGACATATCAGTAAAAATGTTGCTGCATGAGATATCTGAGATTTTCCTGCCAATGTTCTCCTCTAGGATTTTGATGGTGTCGCGGTTTATATTTCAGTCTTTTATCCATCTTGAATTTATTTTTGTGCATGGTGTAAGTTGGTGCTCGAGTTTCATTTTTTTGCATGTAGCTGTCCAGTTCTCCCAACACCATTTGTTGAAGAGACTATTTTTATTCCATTTTATGGTGTTGCCCCCTTTGTCGAATATTAACTGACTGTAGTGACTTGGGTTTATTTCTGGGCTCTCTGTTCTGTTCCATTGGTCTATGTGCCTGTTTTTATGCCAGTACCAGGCTGTTTTGATTACAGTGGCC
>PVKM010047302.1:0-11492 GCA_004027735.1 Carollia perspicillata
CAACTCAAAATGTTAGTAAGGACACTGTCTTTGGCCAAAGACCTTACAGTGGTTTCTAGATAACAGTATTTGTCAGGTTTGTTTTTTTTTAATTTTTTAAAAATATTTTATTTATTTATTTTTCGAGAGGGGATGGGAAGGAGAAAGAGTGGGAGAGAAACATCAACGTGTGGTTGCCTCTCATGTGTCCCTCACTGGGGACTTGGCCTGCAACCCAGGCATGTGCCCCGACTGGGAATCAAACCGGCGACCCTTTGCTTCACAGGCCCATGTTCAATCCACTGAGCTATACCAGCCAGGGTTGTTTTGTTTTGGTTTTGGTTTTTGTTTTTTTTTTTTTTGACAGTAAAAGACTTCACCTGTGAAATAGTCCGGATCAGCAGTTGGCAGGAAGGTAGAGAAGGGCATCTGTGTTTCTTTGATTTAGTCCTCCTTCGTTATTTGTGTTTTTAGATTATTTTAAAATGTATCGTGGCATCAATTTATATTTTTCAGAAAAAAATCCATTTCATTTAGCCTTTCAAATTTATAGTATACAAATATGTAGGATACTTTACATTTAAAAAATATTTTATTGCCATAACTCCCTGTTTCTAATATTGTGGGTTTAAAAATTTTTTTAAAAAGATTTACCGGGGGGGTAACCCATAGTATAGTTTTGAAAAGAAGAGTGCTTTGATTTATTAACTGCACTCTTGTTTTCTGCTATTTTTCTTCTGCCTTCATTACATCCCTTTATTTAGTGGGATAATTTATGTTTCTTTGCTAATGTCCTAAACAAAATGCTTGATTTGGTCCTTTTTCTTTTTTTGTATTAATAAAAGCTTTTAAGGGAATTAATCTGGTTCAGTTCATCGAACACATGTTGAGGGCCTGCTGGGTGGCAGGCAGGGTGCTGGGCAGAAGAGGGCACAAGGTGTGTGAGACGTGGATCTGTGTCCCCACAAAGTCTGGAGAAGCAAATAGGCAGAGTTAAAGATACTTTCAGACAATAGGAATGCACACTTATCTTTAGATGAAACTAATGCTGACTTTTTGTCTCATACATTTTTGTATCTACAAAATTTCAATGACATATATTCAATTTTACCCACGAACGCATGTTATTTATATAATCAGAACACAGAAAAATGTTTTTTTAAAGAAAAAAAATATGACATAATAGAAGTAGTGCTTATTTAGCCTTGAATCTGGAGTTTCTAGAAAGACCTCCCAGAGCAGACACCAGATCTGAGTTTTAATGAAGAGGAAGAGCCAGCCAAAGAATGAAAGGGGAAAAGAATCCAAGCAGAGGAAACAGTGTAAACAAAGGCCCAGCGTGGGAGGAAAGAGCATTACCGGAGCTGACTGGCCTCCAGGAAGCCTGCCTGCTCCATTGCTCTAGCCTCAGAAATCCCCTGGGCGGGTGGACTCCAGCGGAGCCCCCAGCACTAGCCTAACCGGTGCTCTGTGAACGTCTGTGACATCGAATGAGGATGAAGTAAGGGTTGAGGAGAAGGGCAGTAGTCAGGGGAGAGCACCATTGCCTGCGAGACAGATTTGAACCAGGTGGCCATGGGCAGCCCTTGGGGTTTTAAAAGCATAAGGGAAATTTTTACTGCAATTGACATGCTCTGTTCTAGAAAAATAGGTACTGTTTCAGAGACGGACAATTTCCCCACAGTTTAAAAATTGATGTGTTATTATCATTTTCTTAAATCACTGACATTTGTAGTAAGGTATCTACTATTACCTCCTGTTGTAGATTAATGGGCCCTAATGCAAATTCTCCAGTACCAATGGAGCCCTGACACGAGCATCTTATCATGTGAAGACTGTTCTTATGGACTAAATAAAGCAGAGAAACAATGGACCCCCGCAATCATAGACACCACAAAGGTCTTTGATAACGGCAGCTCCACCAGCCCTCTCTGCCCTGCCTGGCTTTTAGCAGTGACACAGCTTCCACTTCCTGAGCCCCAGCGAGTGCTCAGCCAGGACACACCAGATGCAAAACAGGGACATTTTAGCATCGCTGCCATTTTACTGGATGGCGAGTTATGGTAGGAACTAAAGTACTTTTTGTATAAATTGTTTATTTGTGATTTTATGTATTTATATACGCACATAAATCATATACATTGTACATAGGATCAGAGATATGAATTTCCACGCATTGTACAGTTTCTCAATAAACAGCTTTGTTATTCAGCTCACCGAGTCTTACAGAATGCCCCTTTCTACAACTATGCAAGGATCCAGGTTTCCCTTTTAAAATATTTAAAAGTGAGTATTTCACTTAAAAGTGAAATCTAAGTCTGATTCCTCCAGGGAATTAACTTTTATAACCACTACATTCTGACGCGAGGAAGATTAATGACTGTTTTCTTTCTCTACTTTCTCTTGCAATCCTTCATGCAAATGAGACAGATGTGAGGAACTTGGCACATAGCAAAGTCAGGTATGACTTTCTTAATTAATTTGTCAGGAAATCCCTGGGCAGTAACTTCACCCTTAAAAGAGCATCCTTCAGAGGTAGGAGCCAAATTCCCAGGAATCAGCTTATTTGGCAACTACAGACTAGATCTGGCTTGAATAGAGGCGCGAGTCCGGGTGCAGGCCCTGACCACCCAGAACAGCTTCCCTGGTGTGGGACTAAATGAATTGCAATGGACCAGACGAGGGGTAGGCTGGGAAGCCCAGGCGTCTCGCAGGGGCCACGTAGTTAGTGAGTACAGATTTTGTGAGACAGCTCTTGCTGAAGCCCAGGCCCCCAAGGGAATGGGAGTAGGCCAGTGAGAGGAGGAGGAGGATCAGAGGAAAGGGGGCGTGACGGCTCCGAGGCCTGGCATCTGGCTCAGCTTCAGATTTGGAATTACCTGGGGATTTCAGAAAGGGCTCCTTTTCTTCAGCTTCTGTGCCTGACACCTGGCCTAGAGTCAGATGTGATTTGACTAATACAGGACATCATGATGTTGGATGGTAGTCTGGCAGGCAAGTGATGAAAGATGCTTTCATCACATAAAAAGGGAATAGAGTAGGCAGTGCTTTTTAGTCCATTACAAATGTTCAATTTCCGTACTTCCAAAAAATTCGCAAAGTAAAGGGGAGATTAAATTAGGAAAATATTTGCAAATGCTTACATCTGATTATTGAGTGGGGAAGAGGAGAGTAAAAACAGTTCTTATAGTGTGACCTCAGTTTATAAAAAAAATAAAACAGATATATTTTTAAAAGGAAGTCATTTGGAAGATGGTGGAGGAGTAAATGGAAGCTACACTAACCTCCTCCCAGGACCAGTCTGGAATTACAACTAAATTGTATGGAAGTCATTCTGAATAACCAACTGAGTGGTGCTTATGCTGGGCTGCTGATTACAGACTGAGGCTATATTACTGGTTAGTTCAACAACTAAGGCAGAAAATGCAAAGAAGCAGCCAAACTGGGAGGACAAAGGAACAGACCTCAACCGAAAGAACAAGAGAATTCTCCAGGAGAAGAAATAGATGAAATGGAGGCAAGCAACTTGTCAGAGAGAGGGTTTAGAGAATGACTATAAGGATACTCAGCAGCATGAAAAAAGACATAGAAACCACAAAAAAAGGACCAGTCAGAAATAAAGAATGCAGTATCTGAAATAAGTAATACACTGAAAAAATACACAGTAGGTTAGATGAAGCAGAGGTTTGAATGAGTGATTTGGAAGACAAGGTAGAAAAAAAAAACACCCACACCCCGGCAGAGCAGCAAAAAGAAAAAAAGAATTAAAAAAAAAAATGAGGAGAGCCTAAGAAACATTTTGGACAACATGAAGTATAACAACATCTACATCATGGGAATACCAGAAGGAGAACAGAGTGAGCAAGGAATTGAGAACCTATCTGAAGAAATAATGACCAAAAATTTCCCTAATCTGGTGAAGTCAAAAGATACACAAGTCCAGGAAGCATGGTGAGTCCCAAAGGAGTTGGACCCAAACAGGCCCACACTGAGACACACCATAATTAAAATTACAAGACTTGCCCTGGTTGGTGTAGCTCAGTGGATTGAGAGTGGGCTGCAAACCAAAAGGTTGTTGGTTCAATTCCAGTCAGGGCACATGCCTGAGTTGCGGGCCAGGTCCCCAGTGGGGGCCATGTGAGAGGTAACCACACATTGATGTTTCTCTCCCTCTTTTCCCCTCTCTCTAAAAAAAAATAAATAAATAAAACCTTTTAAAAAATGACAAGACTTAATGACAAGGAGAGAATACTAAAAGCTACAAGAAAAAAGCAGGGAGGTAACTACAAGGGAGCACCAATTAGATTGGCATCTGATTACTCAGTAGAAACATTTCAGGCTAGAATGTAGTGGCATGAAATATTCAAGGTGATGAAAAGCAAGGACCTAGAGCCAAGGCCACTTTACCCAGCAAGGCTATCATTTAAAATCAAAGGAGAAATAAGAAGCTTCCCAGACAAGAAAAAGCTAAGGGAGTTTGTTAACACCAAACCAGCACTGAAACAAGTGTTAAAGGACTTGCTTTAAGGAAAAAAAAAAAGAGAGAAAAAGAGGAAAATAGTCTAAGAATAAAAGGTCACTAAATGTATATCTATCAATAATCACCTTAAATGTAAATGGCTTAAATGCTCCAAACAAGAGACCTAGAGCAGCTGAATGGGTAAGAAAACAAGACGCATATATAGGCTTCCCCCAAGAGACTCATCTCAGATCAGAAGAAACACACAGACTACAAGTAAAGAGTTGGAGAAAGGTATTTCATGCAAATAGAATGGAAAGAAAGGTTGGGGTAGCAGTATTTATATTTGACAAAATATACTTTAAACCAAGGCTATAGTAAGAGACAAAGAAGGACACCACATAAGGATAAAGGGAGTAATCCAACAAGGTGATACAACCCTAGTAAACATTTATGCACCCAACATGGGAGCACCTAAATACGTGAAGCAAATCTTGCTGAACATAAAGGGAGTGATCGATAGAAATACAATCATAGTTGGGGATTTTAACACCCATTGACTTCAATGGACAGATCTTCCAGACAGAAAATCAACAAGGAGACGGTGGCCTTAACTGACACACTAGATCAAATGGATTTCAGTGATGTCTTCAGAGCATTTCAGCCCAAAGCAGCAGAATACACGTACTTTTCAAGGGCACATGGAACATTTTATAGGAGAGACCATATGTTAGGACACAAAACAAATCTCAATACATTTAAGAAGACTGAAATCATATCCAACATCTTCTCTGACCACAGGCTATGAAACTAGAAGTCAATCACAAGGCAGACACTGGAAAATCATGCAAAGACATGGAAGCTAAATAACATGTAATTAAACAATGAATGGGTCAACAAGAAGAAAGAAACAGAAGAAGATACAAATGAGTGGAACAGATACCGTGTTCATGGGTAGGAAGAATTAACATCACTAAAATGTCCATACTACTGAAAGCAATCTATGGATTCAATGCAATTCTATCAAGATTCCAATGATGTATTTCACAGAACTAGAACAAATATTTCAAAAATTTACATGGAACTGCAAAAGGCCCTACATAGTAACAGCAATCCCGAGAGACAAAGTTGGAGGAATCATGCTAATATCAAATTATACCATAATAATCAAAACAGCATGGTACTGACATAAACGCAGACACATAGATCAATGTAACAGAACAGAGAGCCCCAAAATAAACCCACACCATTATAGTCAATTAATATTTGATCGGGAAGGCAAGCACATACAATGGGCTAAAGAGAGTTTATTCAATAAATGGTATTGGGAAAATTGGACAGATATGTGCCGACAAATGAAACTACACCTTCTTCACCACACAGAAAAATAAACTCAAAATGGATCAAAGACTTAAATGTTAGACCCAAAGCCATAAAAATCATACAAGAACACATAGGCAGCAAAATCTTGGACATTGCTCATAGCGATTTTTTATGGGATATATCTCCCCAGGCAGAGAAACAAAAATAAATAAATAAATAAATAAATAAATAAATAAATAAATGGGACTATATCAAACTAAAATGGTTTTTGTGCAGCAAGGAAATCATCAACAAAAATAAAAAGACAATCCACAGAATGGAAGAACATATTCACTGGTACATCTGATAAGGGGTTAATATCCAAAATTTATAAGGAACTTACAAAACTCAGCACCAAAACACCAAACCACCCAAATAAAAAATGGGTGAAACGCTGAATAGACATTTCTCCAAAGAGGACACGCAGATGGCCAACAAACATATGAAAAGATGCTCAACATCACTAATCATCAGAGAAATGCAAATTAAAACCACAATGAGATATCATCTCACATCTGTCAGAATGGCCATCATCAATAAATCAACAAACAACAAGTGCTGATGAAGATGTGGAGAAAGGGGAACACTTTTGCACTGTTGGTGGGAATGCAGGTTGGTGCAGCCACTATGGAAAGCAGTATGGAGATACCTCAAAAAATTGAAAATGAATCTGCCTTTTGACCCAGCGATCTCATTTCTGGGAGTATATGCAAAGGAACCCAAAACACTAATTCAAAAGAACATAAGCATCCCTATGTTTATTGCAGCATTATTTACAATCGCCAAGATATGTTAACAGCCCCGATGTTTATCAGTAGATGAGTGGGTAAAACAACAATGGGACATTTACACAATGGAATATTACTTGGCCATAAAAAAAGAAAATTTTATCTTTTGTGACCTGAAGAACATTATACTAAGTGAAATAGGCCAGTCAGAGAAAGACAAGTGCCATATAATTTCACTCATATGTGGAATTTAAGGAACAAACTGAACTAATAATTAAAATGAGGACAGACTCATACACAGAGAGCAGAATGACAGCTGGGAGGAGGGAAGGGATGGAGGGATTGAACAAAAGGGAAAAACGACTCACGAGCCTGGACAACAGTGTGGTGATTGCTGGGGGGAAGGGATCATAGGGGGACTAAATGTTAATAGGAAAAAATACAGTAAAGATACATTTTTAAAAATAAAAGGAAGACAGTCATTTAAAAGAAGCCAATTTTACTAGTCATCATGTAATTACATTTTTTATATCATGCTTTTCTGAAACCTCCATGTTTTCTGCAATAAGCATTCATTTATTTTGTAATTTAAAAATTAATAAAAAGAGTTATACTCCTGCAAATTATTTTTAATAAGTAACTTAATAGAATTAAAATCAACTATAAGCACAAGGATATTTACTATAGCTTTACCTTTGTTATTAAAAAAATTGAAATTAGCTTAAATATCAGGCAATAGTGGAATAGCTAAATAACATATATATTCCCTCTACCAAATATTATGAAGTCATTCAGGTGATAATTATGATGAGTATATAAATATTATAAAAGTGACTATGATGGGATGTTCAAAGACAAGATGAACAAGATGTATGTGTGTTATGCAGCTATGTAAAGTGTATCTTCATTTGGCAAGAACTGGGAGAAATGTATAACTATAAAAATAATTACATCAGCAAATGAAGAGTATGGATAGATTTTTTAATTCTTATATTATTCTTCATACTTATTTTCTTAAGTTTTTTATTTTTTAATCCCCACCTGAAAATATTTATTGATTTTAGAGAGGAAGGGGAGAGAGTGAAACATCAATGTGAGAGAGAAACATTGATTGGTTCCCTCGTATATGCACCCTGACTTGGGATTGAACCCAAAACCTAGGTTCGTGCCCTGACTGGGAATTGAACCAGCAACCTTTTGGTGTATAGGACGATGCTCCAACCAACTGAGCCACCAGGCTGGGCTCTTCATATTTCAAAAAAATTTCAAAGCTCCCTGCTTTGTCTTATGCTGGTGTCTGGGCCTCTGGATTCAGTCTGTCCACACTCATGCCTTGTTGTAGGGCAGGTCTGAATTACAAGTCAGTAATCTTGAATTATGTCTTAAATTATGAGTCAGTCATCTACCCTGGGTAGAAACACAAGTATGGCACTCAGAGATTCAAAGTAACAGTGGAAAATTGGCACTTATTTTTAATTGCCACTATTGGAGGATCCTGTGAAAAACCAGACAGTGGAATCCTTAAACCTGTTAGAACGTCTCACAGTCTATTTCCACCAAAGTCCAAGCTTATTAAGAAAGAAAAATCAGTAGAATCATTTTTTCCCTAAGACATCATGATTGTGCACCAGATATGACCTTGTTAGGTTCATCTAATTTATGAAGTGCTATCCATGAGTACAATATGAAGACACTGTTTATTTGGACAAATAAAATTCTGAAGAAGAAACCAATAAGAAAGTCCTCTAGTTCATTCTTCCTTAAGAAAACAGTAATTGGAAAAGCTGACAGAAGCTAAGTGGCCCCAGGAATGAGATACGCTGGCAGGCCAATTATGGGGACCATCTGGAAAGAGAGAAAGGACCAGAATGGGTGACTGAGAGGTGAAGGGGCTGACCTGACTCCTCATCCTTAATACCCAGAACAGCAACTGCATTGGAGAGTCTTACATGCCATGTTTTTATCCCCCAAATTTGTCCAAAGTCACAGAGTTCGGGGTGGCAGAGCCAGAGCAGGACTCTTGCCTGCCTGTCCAACGGCAAAGCCCTCACCATTTCTAGCAACACCCAACTGTCTCTCCGTGCACAGAGGGTGTAAGTGGGACACATCCTTCACTTGCCCTGCCCTGGAGAAATCCATTTCATCATGGCTACTTTTCTCAGAAACGCCCTTTAGCCTAATAGACCTCAATTACCATGTCATAATGTGCAGCAAGTGAGCCATTGTAACATCATTATTACCTGAGATAAGGAGAGACAAGAGTAGCCAATAATAGCTCCAGCTGATGATTATCCACAAGGAATAAGGTGTGGGCGGAAGGTGTTTAAGGAAAAACCCACGGAAAGTTAAGTAGATGCCAAGTCTAGGTTGTCACCCAGGATTCCTTCAACAGTCACCCTCTGCACTGCCAGCTCCGCCTGGCACGTTTCTGGGTGCATTTCCTTTAAAATGTTTTGGCTCCACAAAGCGTGCATCCTGATCCCCATTCCATCCTCTATGGGAATTCCCCAACCACTCCTCAGTCTCACATGAGAGAAGCCTTGTGTCCTGGACAGAGCCCTGGCTCTGACCTGAGAAAACCCTCTGGAGGTTCCTCTCCGTCACTGGCTAGAAGTGTGATCTTGACCAAGTCAACGACCACTTCTGAGGTTGAATTCCTTCACCTAGAGCGTGGGTTTGGCAGCGCTCCCCACTGACAAAAAGAGGGTTGGTTCGGACTTCAAATGCTTCTGTTTACATCATCAAGGACGGACTAATTTAAAATACCGAGGTTACAAGGAAACTAATCTAACAAGTGAGGCAAATATCTTGGTACATATTGATGCTGGAGGGGTGGGAGGCCGAGCAATCAACATCAGGACAAGGTTTTGGGTGAAGACACAGCCTGAGAAGCAAGACTCAGGGACCCAAGCCTAGGAGCAACATGAGACCACACCATCCTGAAAGGTGCATGGGCAGCAGGCCCTGTCCTTGAAACACTGACCCTGCAGCCCCAGAGGCGAGCCCCGTGCAGCCTCTGCTGAAATAAAGCAGGATGCGACCAGCAGGGTGGCAGAGCCTGCCCACAGTCACTGGGGGAGCACAGGTTGGGGCCTGCCTGGTTGGTAGTCAGACAGCCCATGCTTTTGGCTGTGTGAGGACAGCCTAACTTCTTAAAAAAACGTATTTTCTTGTTCATCACATAGTTAAAACAGATATTTAAGCATACAGATTGTTGTAACAGTTATTTTAAACTAACAAAATAGCAAGTCTCAGGAATAAAATAATAACATCCCTTCTATTCAGATGATAAGCTTTTACTGCCACATCAAACCAAGCAGGCAAGTTCAGTCTCATCACAGTTAGTTCATCTCTCCTTCACGCTGGAAGATTCCTGTCTAGTAATGGCACATCCCTCCGGCCACATAAGTCCTCTCATGTTTCCTATTTTCTGTCAGAATCACAACAAAGGTAGATCAGTGCGCTGTCTCTCCTTCTGGTCTGAGAGACTTTGTTCCACAATAGAGATGGGGAATGCTACAGCTGCTTCCTGGTTGGCTTCAGTAATACTGGTTATTTCTGGCACTATTGGTAGCTCTAAGTTGCCGTAAAATGCAGAAAATTTCTCTAGGTCAAGCATCTTATTTTTGGAGAAATAAATTTCATGGTTATTCTTTTACAATTATAGTTGATATATGATACTGTTAGCTACAGGTGTGCAACATAGCATTTCAACATTTGTATTATGATGTGAGCCTCACTATAATTCTAATAACATCTGTCACCATACAAAGTCATTATGATACCGTTGACTATTTTCCCTAGGCTGTCCATCACATCCCTGTAAAGTGAAGGGGAATAAGAGGTAAAAACCTCCAGTTATTTAAAAAAAAAAAAGTCAGCCAGACTCTTTAGAAAGAGCTGAGTTAGCCTCTCCAGGACAAGCTCAGCGTGGTGGGCCCGGAACTGTGATTCCCCAACCCTGCCTGGTGATCCTGGTTGTGGCCCTTAACTTAAGCCTTTGTTTTAAAGCTGGTGCTGCAGTTTTAGTGTCCTGGTGATGGACACAGCAAATGCAATTCCACTGTTACCCAAATCCTCACCACTTCTCTTGTAGGCCACGCTTTAAAGAGGGAAGATCCTTCCTCATATTCCAGATGGGAGAGTTTAGGGAGGCCAGTGCTGTTCATGAAAACGGGAGGTCTAGGTTTATGCCTCAGCTCTACTGGTGAATAATAAGGCATATTAACTCAGGAGCTCCAAACCAGGAAGCTGCTTCAGTGTTCATGATACTCCAAAAAAATACCTCACCTGGTGGTCCAGCTGATGTGGACATGCTATTAATTATTCACATGACAGGAGAGGGCACCCATGGGGGCAGGGTGGGTTGGTGGGAGAGAGAGAGACAGACTGCACATCCTCCAGTCTGAGGATCTTATAAGGGGGTCCCAGACAAAGGGGGCAAGTGTGACTCTAAACTACATTACTTCAGTGTTTACATGTGCAGTAAGAAGCAGTCACAGGAGAAGAAGCTGCTCCCAAAAGGAGATAAAGAGGGAGTTAAATCCATTTCCGGAACAATACACATTCCTTCTGGCCAGTGGCCATGTGCATTGACCCCACAGGTGTTTAGGAATCTAAGTGCTGTGTTATGCTCTGTCTATATACTGTCTAATGTAATGAATTGAATGGTCCAGACTGCTGTCCCAACCCCTGCTAGTCATCCATCATTGCCTTGAATATTAAACATCCATGTCCTCAAGGTAGCTTGCAGATTTACCCTAATTAATCCTTCTTCCTCCAAGGGGGTTAGATTGTGTCCTTCTGCTTCTGTGAGCTTCTGTGCAGACTCTTCATTGTCACCTTGTGCCTGATTGGCCTTATTCTTACGGGCATTTAAAACTCCTATGCCATCAATCATTTATTGAGGACAAGAAGGGGTGCTAGATGTTGGGGAGAAACGAAGATCGGCCTTTTTTTCCCCC
>PVKM010047303.1:0-11490 GCA_004027735.1 Carollia perspicillata
GGTGTGTGCAGAACTTTGGCTTCAGCTTTCAGTTTTAACTTTTTGCTGCTCTCCCAAATCCTGAACCTATGCTCTTGGCTACATGAGATGGGCTAAGGTTTATGCTAAGGATCACGTGCCATCCTCATCACCTCACAGCAGATGTGACTTAGTCGTCCATAAATGGTCCTTGTTTGGTGGCAAAATGCTCAACTCCCTCACCCTAAAAAGGAAATAATAAAGAAAATGTACCTTACAGTTGCCATGCCACCAATAACACAATTTCCTGGCTTTCAGACCACTTGCTGACAGAGCAGATCCTTGGAGAAAAGACATGCAAAGCCTGTTGATTCCCACTTGGGGCTTTTCCGAACATTTGACAACCCATATTTGCAGCAGCAGCAGCAGCAGTGGCGGCTCTGTGAACACACACCATCTGGTCCCAGAGCCACTGGAACTAAATGAAGGGAATACATGTGAATAGAGCTTTAACCTGTTTTTTTCCAATACATTTTCTATGGCTTCCTTTGGAATTATAAACTTGGAATTCCCATGCAGTCATTCCAACGATACCAACCCTTTTTAAACAGAGCTCATGTATTTATTCATTGATTCAGTCACTCATTCATTCATTCATTCATTCATTCATTCATTCATTCAGTAAGACAGCGCATATTGAGCACTTCACAAATTGCCAATGCTGCCCATATAGCAGTATAAAATTCAGACATGGTCCCTATTGGAAATTACAGTTGAGTACACAACACGGACATTAAATAGTTCAAATTAAGTATATGGAAGGTTATGCATGGGATAGTACAATGTGGTATGGGTAAGATTACCATGTAATTTGCCATCCAAACCTGCATGCTTTTGAGAGTAAAGGAGGTGCTCTTAATAACTATTCCAGAACAGCAAGTTAACCTAGGATTGTCCCTGGCCAGCTGGGTCATATGGTTCAGCTAGCTTTGGCCTTGAAGCAAGGAATGCAAGTTTATAGGTTCACTTCCCTTCTTCCTTTGTTACTCTGTTTCTACCTTCCCCCATTCTCCTCCTGCGGTTATTTTTTAAAGTACAGCAGAATTAGGTGGCATGAGTGATGGAGTCCATCAGTGTCAGTACTTTCAGCCCACCACTCTGCAGTGTTGCTGGCCCTTGATCTTTCATCACTTCCTCCTACTTCAGGTTAACTTGAGTAGAACCTTCACTACTTGAATGCTCTAAATCTTGACTCCTGCCTTTGATTCCACCTCCTTTCCCATATTTCAAGAATGTGGCCATACCTCTTCCCAGGGCTGGCCTGTGATTTGTATACTTTAGCAATATGAGAAGCAGGCTGGATTTGTTGTACTGAAAGCTTCTTCTTCATGGATGAGGAGCTTCCAAAAGCCCAAATCTCAGTAGTACAGTGGCCACCTAAAGGACCTCCAAAAGATATAAATACATCACCGACAGCTTATCATTTTGTTCTGCCTTTAAGGCTGAGCTGTAGAATATTTCTCTTTTCATTATCAAGAATGTACCTGTTAATTGAGCACCTGCCTGTGAACCAAAGGGTCGCTGGTTCAATTCCCATTCATGGCACCTGCCTGGGTTGCCAGCCAGGTCCCTATTTGGGGGCACATGAGAGGCAGCCACACGTTGGTGTTTCTGTCTCTCTCTTTCTCCTTGCCTTCCCCTCTCTCTAAAAATAAGTAAATAAAGTGTTTTTAAAATGTACCTGTAAAATTATACCATTAAGCACAAACTGGGAGCATGCAACAGATGCTAGGGAGGCTCTATCCCATAGCCCCTATGTCCACTGTGAATTCACTTCCGGTCACAGTAGGTACTGCCTAGCAGACTGGTCATCACAAACACCTGCAAATCTTCTGCCTGCAGCTTTACCAGCCCCTCCTCAGGTTTGCTCAACTCACACAAGTCAACCTTCAACCAAAGAGGTACAGGAGACAATGGATGTGGTAGCCAGGATCAAAGATGGCCCTACTGATCTTTCCCTCCTGGTAATTATACCGTTGCAGAGTTCCTTCCCACAATGAACATGAGTGACCTTTGTAACCAACAATGCAATGGAAATACGGTGTGTGATTTTTCAGGCTATGTCATAAAATGCATTACTGTTTTCACCTTGCTCTCTTTTGGATCACTTTCTCTGGGGGAAGCCAGCTGCTATGTTGTAAGGACACTCAAGTAGCCTTATGGAAAAGACCATGTGCTGAGGAATCTAGGTCTCCTGCCAACAAGCTAGCACTGAGTTGTCAGCCAGGTGAGGGTGTCATTTTAGAAGGGGATCCTCCAGCCCCAGTAAAGTCTTCAGATAACTGCAGCACAGCCAACATCTTTACTCCAATCTTATAAGAAACCCCAAGCCAGAAACCCAGCTAAGCTCTTAAAACTATGAGAGATAATAAATGTTTATCATTGTTTTAAAATGCTAAGTTTAGGGCAACCAGTTACACAGCAATAGATAACAAATATGGTGAATAAATACCCCAACTTCTGCAGAAGCACATTCCACATGGTTCCTCGGGCAATCCTCAGTGGGACTGAGCCTCAGGTATCCACAGTTGGTAATCTTCTCAATGCATGACCTTTATTTTATTGTTTTGTTTTTCTCCCTCTGTATCTCATTCTTTCTACTCCCTTGCTTTTGTTTCTTATGATACTCTCCCAAATAAACTCTCTGCCTCCAAGTCCTTGTTTTGGCATCTGCTTTGAGAGAACTCAAAAAAAGTTAGGACATCTTGTTCATATCCGTGGATCAACTTTTCAAAGAAAGACTAGGTTTTATAAACACTTTTATGTCTTTAGAAAACTCCTAAGCCTTTATAAAACATAAATCTACCAAATATTGTATAATTCCATTACTATGAAATGTCCAGAACAGACAAATCTATAGAGACAGAGAGTAGATTAATGGTTGCCTTAGACTGAGAGTGAGAATCCTAAAACTGGATCATAGCGATGGTTGCACAGCTCTGTATTTTTACTAAACATCAGTGGATTATTCACCTTAAATGAGTAACTGGTAGTGTATAAGTTATGCCTCAACAAAGCTGTTTTTAAGGAAAGAAAACCAATTTTCATAGCTGAAACATGTGCATAAATCTTCCACACTAAAACAAATATGTTTGATACAGGACACAAAATATTTTGGCCAATTATGCCTGCTCAAATACAGGAAACTAATATTAAGGACAGAATCTCATGCAGGCTTTGTCTATCCAAAGAAGACTCCCTGAGAAATGCCACATCTGTGATTTTAGGAACCAATATCCACATCTGATATATAAGAACACTCCTAGGGAAATTGTCTTAGGAAAACTACCAGCAATGAACCACTCTTGTGGGATATGAGGTGTGGTGGAAAGGTTGTGAGATTCTGGCATCTAAACCCCTTGATGATAAAGAGGAAAGCACCAATTTCCTTATCATCCATTTACTGATAATCAGAAGAACTTAGGTGCGTACACATATCTCCCTCGATCCTTCTTGCTGGGGCTTCCAGACAGAAGTAGTACCCCCAAGCAAATGAGTTGTGTGGCCTGTGCTAGACACCTTCTTCCTTTGGACTGGTCAGGTTTCTACCTGACCAGGATGCAAGTTCAGGAGCCTGGGGTAGGAGAGGAATGAGAGAGGGAAGAAAAGACTGATCATTTAGTTTTTCTTTACATGTGTATTTATGGAGCTTGGAGTTCCTACAGAGTGTCCAAGTAGAGAGTGACAGTGTGGATTTGGCTTACCTAGACTGTATTGATTTCAGAGTATGTTAGGAGCATCTATTATGATTATGGGGGAAAGACGTAAAAGACACATACAGGCACAAACACACACACGTGCCACCTACTTGGTCATATCAGTTAGCTTTTGCTACATAACAAACCACCCTAAAACTTGATGGCTTAAAACCACTATTTATTTAGATCATGATTCTGAGGTTAGTCCAGGTAATTCTTTTGGTCTGGGCTGAGATTTCTCATTTGCCTGCAGTCATGTAATGAATTATCTTGAGGCTGGACCGAGTGACCTATTGATGGTCACGCACATCTGTATAGTGTTGGCAAGTTATTGGCTGGGACAATGTGGGCAACTACGTGTCTCACATCATCCAGCAGGAAATCGTGTGACACAGAGTCACATGCATCACAGGAGAGCAAGCCCCAGTGCCCAAGCATCTTTCAAGCTTCTGCTCGCTTGGTGGTTACTAATGTCCCCTTGGGCAAAATAGGGTCACATGGCCAGAATAGACTTAAGGAGTGAAGAAATAGATTCCACCTCTTGATGGGAAGGTCTATAATGATACAGGCAGAGGAAGTATTAGGAGCCATCATTTATATAATCTACCACACCTGATTTATTTTTGTTTTTAAATTTTCCTCTGATTTAAGGTCTTCAGGTTGCCATTCTTCTTTTCACTTGCTGAATAATGTGTTTTGTTCAACAGCCATTATAGCAGATAGAGAATATAATTTATTTTGAGATGAACCAATTTGCCCTGAGATTAATTAAACTCTAACTCTTTCCCTTGAAGAGAAAATTCTGTTACCCTAATCAGCTATTGACTGCCATGTAGACACCCCAGAGTCTGGTTACAAGCTAAATATAGCATGCCATTCCAGGGAACCTGTTGACAGTGTGGATTTGGCTCACAGGCCATGGTGGGCCTGAAGTAAAGAAAAATGGTAGTGTCAGAGTCATGAAAGAAGAGAAGGAGAGAGGGAGTAAGAACGTGAAAAGAGAGGAAGTACTCAGTTAATACAACTGGCATTGGTGTCACCATAGAGGAACACCCAAGCACATACCACTCAACACCTCAGGAGGAATTTGTAGCCTAGAGACCTTAGCTGCATCTTTTTAAGGGTGATTCAAATGCATATGGGATGAAGTTTGACTAATCACAGTGGAGGGAAAATGCTCTGTGTTCAATTACAATCTGTCATAAGCAGTCAACACTGTTGGGTTCTGTGAGGGAGGAGGGGAGAGAAAAAATTGTTGGGTAATGGGGGTAGGTGTGGAAGGGCACATCTGGCTTGGGGGGATTTTCCAGGAAAAGAGATTTAAGACTTCAGCTTCAGCTCCCCACTGTGAGACAAACACGGTGGGGGAAGGAACAGAGCCCATCAATTCACTTCCCTCCTGCTTTACTCAGCTCCTGCAACACATTCAGTTCTACCTGAACTTGGTATCAGGCAAGGGTTCAAGAACTACTAAATAACCCTCTTGCCCAAAGCCCATCAGACCATAGTACAAATGTGCACACATTCAGGGCAAATGCAAGACAGTCCAGAGTTAAAAACAAACAATCAAACAACTCTCACTGAGGTCTGAATAATATTGTTCTTCCCTCACAGCATGGATAGAACAGTCCCCCAAACAGCCTTGCGTGGAAATTGAGGACTTATTCTTTGGGGTGAGGGCCGCTAGTTGTCTGTTACAATCCACTTTCCACTTCTTAGTGGAAATACAGCTTTACTCCTTTTCCCAGTCTCCCTTGCAATGAGACTTGGTAATGTGATTGAATTCTGGCCAGTAAACATACGAAAAGAAGCAAGGTAAACCACTTCCAGAACTAGGACTCACGACAGTACACATGTCTCCTCCACGTTATCTTTCTCTTTCCCACCACCTGGAACTCACCACGATATAGCTTCAAACACACAGATAACAATACCTTAGGGAATGGCAGAGCCACACAATGGAAGGAACTCCAGTTTCTGATTGACTGTGGCATGGAGGTGCTTACGAATTTGAACCATACACCACTGAGTTGGTAGCTGAAATACAAATAAACCTCTTGGTTCTGTAGGCTACTGTGTTGTTAGGTCTCTTTATTACAGCAACTTAGCCTTTTACCCTAATTAATACCTTCATTCATTCATCCTAACTATTGTAGGCCCCCCTCAGGAAATTCTCTTCTGGTTTTGAGGTCACCACGAGGTCAGTATCCTTACTGTTGCTCAATCACAATTGTCCCCATTTCCCCTGCCATTACTCTCCCCACCCTACCACATCTACCTCCTGCATTCAATCCCCACTCCATTGTCTTTGTCAATGGGTCTTTTATACAAGTTCCTTGATGACTCTTCCCCTTCTTTGCCTGTTCTCCCTCTCCCCACTCCCCTCTGGTCATTGTCAGTTTGTTCTTTATTTCAATGTCTCTGGTTGCATTTTGCTTGCTTGTTTGTTTTGCTAATTAGGTTCCACTTAGAGGTGAGATCATATGGTATTTGTCTTTCACTGCCTGCCTTATTTCACTTAGCATAATGGTCTCCAGTTCCATTCATGCTGTCGCAAAAGGTAGGAGCTCCTTCTTTCTTATTAAAAATACCAAAGGATATATCCAACTCTGAAAAGACTATAGAATTATGAATGGTTTCCCTGAAATTTCCTTGGGGGGCAGGCAGTGGAGGAGAGGTGTTGACATTGCACATGACTCAGGAAACTACTCAGAACATCTTTTTTCTCTCCCCATAGTTTATTCCCTGTGACAACTATCATCCTCTATGAGTATGTTTCTCATTATTTCTCTTGTTCTTATGCTCTCCTCACAGACACACACACACACACACTCCTCCTCCTCCACCTCTTCTTCCTACTAATCTTCTTGGGCCTTTTTCCCACTTCTGCTCTTTGTTCTGTGCAACCTCTTCTTTCTCCCAGTCTTGTCTATTTGGCCTCACCTATTTGTATCCTTATTGATCATTCAGGTCACACACACATACACACATACGTACACATAAAGATCATCCTTAGCACCAACTTTTATCAGGAGGCGGAAAAATCAGTCAAACAGTAACTATTTTCATGTTTTTGAAGTCAAGAGTAATATAAATAATCCAGTATTTTTTTCTATTCTGCATAGAGAAACAAATTCCAAATGACTATCTATTATGAACTCACAAGACAGACACAGAGCCATCTGAAAGGAATCTTGAAATCTATGAGAAAATGAAAGTTCAGAAAATTATTTGCTTGGAAATTATTAATGGAAGAACCAAGATAGACTCTGGTCTCTTAACCACTCATGCTCCACTTATAGCTCCATGCTCTTTCCTGGCCCTGTCCCTAATCCCTGCTCTGAATCTTGGAGGGAAGTAGCTAAGGCCCCTCCACAGAATGCTTGCTGAAACTTCAGTGCACTAGACCTAGAGGCGGGAGGAGGCAGGCCAGAGAGAGGGCGAGGGTAACTGAGGGAGCCACAGAGACAACCAGGGCAAAGGCTTCACACCTACTCTATGATGATCTGACAGTTTTGCTCCTAGATATTTACTCAAGTGAAATGAAAATACATGCCTGTGAGAATACTTGTGTATAACTGTTCATGGTGCCTTTATTCATGAAGATAAAAACGGGAAATAATGCAAATATCAAACATAATGAGAACTGATAAATAAATTATGCCATAGTCATGCAATGGAATGTAATCCAGCAATAAAAAAGGAATGAATGGTGTATATATACAACCACATGGATAATCTCAAAAGCATTCTATTGAGTGAAGGAAGCAAGATATAAAAGAGTATATACTGTATGACTTTATTTTTGTGAAGTTCTAGAATGAGTAAGACTAATTATATATGATGATAGATATCATAGCAGTTATTGCTTCTGGTAGGGGGTGGAGATGGATTTCAAAGTGGCATAAGGAAACATTCTGGGGTGATTGAAATGCTCTGTATCTTGATCTGTGAGGTTAGGGTCGGGTGTACACATTTGTGAAAGCTCATTGATAGTGCATTGTATTTCACTATATGTAACTTATACCTCCACACACATACATACAGATAGTATTGGGAGAAGAAATAGTATTATAAGAAAAATAGATACATTAAACTAGTAGTTTTTTGTTCTTGCCACATAATGTTGCAAAGCAGATCTCTCCCCATTCTTATTACTCACTCTTATCTCTCAGCTTCATCTCATTCCCTCTCTGATAACCATATCAAAAGCTCTCCCCTTCCCCATCAAAACTATCATGCCAAATCTGTTTGGTGTAATTATGCAGCTTCAGCCTGTGACAGAGCCTAAATGAGCAGCCTGGGCTTATCCCTGGGTTATGTGCTTCCAGGTCAGGCTGTGGATGAAAAAGACAAGAGCAGGGATGTGATGGAAGCTTTTGACCTAGTCCTACAGCTCAATCTCACTGGAGAACTCTGGAAGACAGTATGGAATGATCCCACCCAAGTGATGACAAAGTTGGGACATTTATACACCAACTCGTATCAATCACTGAAGGATGCTCATATTAGGGTTAATTACGTTTGGTGTACTGTGCATTTAGGCAAGGTGGGATCTGGCAGCCAGAGAAAGCCCTTAGGCAAAGAAATGCATAACTGGCAGCTGAGAATCAGATAGATAAGGACAAAAATGGTAAGGCCTGACGAGTTGTGGTGGAGCATTATAACTGTCTGCTACAAGACCCAAACAAATAGGACTAACTACTGTTACACGAATGAGTTTGGTGTCTTAATCCAGAATGCCTCTTCTAGTTAGCTCTTGCTGTGTAACAAACCATCCCAGACTGTAGTAGCTTAAAGGAGCAAATATTTTATTTAGCTCACAATTCTGTGGGTTGACTGGATAATTCTGATCTGGGCTGGCCCAGCTGATTTCTGCTAGGCTCTCTTACATGTCTGTAGACATGAGCTAAGGGAATGAGTGCTTTAAGCCACTAATTTTTGGGATGGTTACATGGCAAAAATTAACTGATACATGGGATAAAGGAGTGAAATTAGATTATGTGATCAGGTAAAGCTTCACTGAGAAGGGGACATTTAAGCTGAGGCTTAAAAGATATCAGGAGATGTTGATACTAAGAGCAGGTAGGACATTCAAGGAATGAGAAACAGCAACTCAAAGGTCATGACAGGAAAAAGCTTGCTGTTTTAAAGGAATTGAAAGATGAAAAGTGCTGCTAGGCTGAAGATGAGAGAGAGAGGAAGAAGTAAAGGGCACAAGGAAAATCTATTCATACTCTGACTCATAAGAGGAAGACATCATAAGAATATGTTCTTTATTAGTATCCTTTATTAATAGAGCATTATTCAAAAATACATTCTGAATGTGTAGCATTTCATTAAATATTATTAATAGAGAATATGTTAATAAAATTATTCATACTCTTTATATGGTCTTCTCATGCTCTTCACGCTTCCCTTTTGCTTTTCCCCAGGCTCAGCTACAGAAGGAGGGAACAGGGGCAGAGGCAATCTAAATATTCCTTTAAATGAAGACAAAATGAAAACCCATCAACTAAATAAAAGTTCACAAAAACAAGGTAGTGGTGTGAGTCAGCCATTCGGCAAATTGGCCATTTGGCAAACTGGATTCTAGAAAATTGGCTTCCAGATGTGCAACCCTGAAAACTTCCAGCTCTTCCCTCTCTGCACTTTAGTCTCCTCAGAAAATAGACTGGATGAAGTCTAAGTTCCCTCCAGCTTTAGTGAAATGAGGTTTTATGGGACCCGTGAGCTTAATGGGGTTGTGTGTGGGTGTGCACTTGAGTGAGCAGAAATTAATTAATCTCAGATGCCTGAAAAGTATTAAAACAGAAGGGCAGTGAGGAACCTTGGAGGTTGAAAAAGAGAAAGAGGGGGGAAGCATATACTGTGTAGTCTTCAATTGCACCAGATTTTAATTCAACAATAAACTAGTCTTCTAATTTCAAAGTCTAATGCTTGAGCACAAATGTGTTACAACAGGAGAATGGATGTGTAAAATAGACCAGAATTGAAACCCTTGTCTCAACACTCAATTAAATTCACCAGGAAAACCCCCAAATAAGCTTTGTTTAGTTTTGTTTTCTCAAATGAAGGAAGGAAACTACACCATATCCAGCATGGAAGCAGAATTCCAGACAAAAATAGGGGCAAATGTGGAAAGAAAATTGAAAATACACTCTGCCTCAGGCACTAATCATGAGGCCAAAGGTATAGACCTATAAAACTAACTATGTAACATGGAGAAAAATCACATCATTTTCTGTGCTATAGTTTATTCTTATGAAAACATAACTGAATCAGAGATGGCAAAAAGTTAGCATGCATTACACCACCATCTTTACCCAGGCCACTGAAAGATGTCAATAATCAGTCTTAGCAATCTTTCCTATAATATCTAGAGATGTCCTCAGACTCCATCTCAACACAGTGCTTCCAGTAACCACTACCAAATTAACAGAATGGCTCTCAAAATAAATTTACTGCTCTGAACTAGACCGCTGGTTCCCAATTTATGGGCTGCAGATACCTGGGAGGCTGTGAGTTTACTGAAAAATGTATGTTAAGTTATATGCTCACTAAGCCTTGTTTGTATGATCAATAAAGTGCTACTTATTTATCAGTGTCTTCATCACCAAAAGAGATTGGTAATATCTAGCTGAGGGCATTTCGTACTCCTTTTCTACTCTGTTATTTTCTATTCTGAGGCTGAATTTCACAGTATCCTTTATCAACTTCCTTTCTACTTCCTTCCCCGTACCCATTATCTTGTAACACTAACATGGACTCTTTGGTCAGGAAGGAATTCATCAACCCTCTGTGATAAAGGAAAGAACTAGTCAGCATATACAAGCAGATGAACCATAATAATCAGCATTGCTTTGTCCTTGTGATGAGCTGTGACCAACTTGAGGCGCATCTGCTAAAACTAGCTCTAGACTTCACCCTCATATTTTAGGTAATAGGTCCAGGGTCTTTCCTTCCATATCACTTTCCAGACTTTCCTAAATATTTAGTATCATCCCAGATACAAGTTTAGTTTGTCCTTCAGCATTTTAGGGTAGAAAACTAAGACCCAAGGCAGTATAGAGTACAAGCTTGGGTACTATCACTAACTGAATGACCTTCAGTAGTTTCCTTCACCTTTTGAGCCTCAGTTCCCTCATCTGTAAAGTGGAATAGTTCTGATTACATAAGACAATGTATAAATTGCCTTGTATAGAGCCTGTCACGTAGTAGGTGTTCAATAAGTGATAATAATGATGATGATAATTGATGCATTTGTTGGACCCTTACTATGATGCCAGATACTGTGTTAAGCATGTTATGGAAAACCTGTTTAATCAATTATATTTCATTTTTGTGATAGATTACAAAATGGCCATAATTCTTTTTTAAATTTATTTTTAGAGAGAGGGAGAGGGAGGGAGAGAAACATCAATGTGTGGTTGCCTTTTATGCGTCTCCTACCAAGGACCTGCCAGCAACCCAGGCATGTGCCCTAGTCTGGGAATCAAACCAGTGACAGTTTGATTTGCAAGCCAGTGCTCAATCCACTGAGCCACACCAGCCATGGCAAAATGGCCATAATTCTTTATAGCTTCTATAGTTCTGCTCCTTGCTTGGGTATTGGCTAATATAATGTGACAGAAACTGCATTGTGTGAGTTCTGAGTCTAGGCCTCAACAGACTTTGCAGATTTCTGATCTTGGGACTCTCTTCAGATGCCATGCAAACAAATCTGGCCTAGTATACTGGAGGGTGACAGACAAATGAAGCAAAGACACACTTT
>PVKM010047304.1:0-11479 GCA_004027735.1 Carollia perspicillata
ACAAAGAGAGAGCCAAAGTATCAGATACATAGTTCGAAACACTGGTAATCAGGGTGCTCACAGAATTGGTTGAATATAGTTGCAAAATAGATGAAAAAAATGAAGGCTATGCTAAGTGAAATAAAGGAAAATGCACAGGGAACCAATAGTGATAGGAAGGAAACCAGGACTCAAATGAACAGTTTGGAACAAAAAGAAGATTTTAACATTCAACCAGAACAAAATGAAGAAGCAAAACTTAAGAAATATGAGGGAAGGCTTAGGAACCTCTGGGACAACTTTATATGTCCCAACATTTGAATCATAGGGGTGCCAGAAGCAGAAGAGTAACAGCAAGGAATGGAAAACTTATTTGAAAAAAATAGTAAAGGAGAACTTCCCCAATCTGACAAAGAAAATAGACTTCTAGGAAGTCCAGGAAGCTCAGAGAGTCCCAAAGGACTTGGACCCAAGGAAGCACACACCAAAGCACATCATAATTACATTGCCCAAGATGAAAAATGAGAGGATCTTATAAGCAGTAGGATAAAAGGAGACAATTACCTACAAAGGTTAGTTCCCATCAGACTGTCAGCTGATTTCTCAAAAGAGATGTTGCAGGCAAGAAGGGGCAGGAAAGAAATATTCCAAGTCATGAAAGGGAAGGACCTACACCCAAGATTGCTCTATCTAGCAAAGCTTTCATTTAGAATGGAAGGGCAGATAAAGTGCTTCTCAGATAAGGTCAAGTTCAAGGAGTTCATCATCACGAAGCCCTTACTATATGAAATGTTAAAGGGACTTATCTAAGAAAAGGAAGATAAAAAATATGAACAGTAAAAGGACAGCAAACTTACAGTTATTAACATCCACACCTAAAACAAAAGCAGACTAAGTGGTCACCTAGAACAGGAGAAGAACCACAGAAATGGAGGTCACGTGGAAGGTTAGCAACAAGGGAATGGGAGGAGAGGGTGGGGAGAAGGTACAGAGAATAAGTAGCATAGATGGTGAGGAGAAAATAGACAGGGAGAGGGCAAGAGTAGTGTGGGAAATGTAGAAGCTGAAGAACTTATGACACATGGACATGAACTAAAGGGGGAAGTGTGGGTGGGAGGGGGTGTGCAGGGGGGAAATGGGACAACTATAATGGCATAATCAATAAAATATATTTAAAAATGAGTCATGGAAATAAACTTAAGCAGGGGAATGTGGGTGGGAGGGGGTTTGCAGGATAGAGGTGGATAAAAGAGGAAAAATTGGACAACTGTAATAGCATAATCAATAAAATATAATTTGAAAAAGAACAAAGTGACCATAACCAGAGGGGCAGGGTGGGGATCAGGGGAAAGAAAGGGAAGGATTGTCAAGGAACATGTGTAAAGGTCACTTGAACAAAGCCAAAGGTACGTAGGTTCAAGGGTGCAAGGTAGGGCAGAATGGGTGGAGTGGGGGAGAATGGTGGGCAGGAAATGGAGACAACTGTACTTGAACAATAATAAAAAATATTTTTAAAATTGTCTCTTTCTTGAACATTTGTAAAAATAGTACTTTAAATCCCCTTGGGTCTTGTAGTTATTTTGCATGGTGTGATACTTGTCAGTAAAGTATTTTAACTACAGAATAAACAGATATAATTTATTGACTTATTCAAATTTTTTATTTCTTACATTGATTATTTATATTTTCTAGGAATATATTCTCAATGTAGCATCAAATTGATTTAGTATTTTAATATTCTCATGATAATATTTCTACTATATTTGTTTCTATTTATTTTCTGATATTTATTTTTACTTTATATTTTGTTGAAAAATCTTTTCAGAAGTTAAAGTTTTATAAATGTTATAGACTTGGAGCTTGTTACGTTCTCTATTTTTTATAATTTTATTTTTGAGTTATTCTTACACACACATATTTCCCCCTTCTATTTTATTTTATTTATTCTGTGTTTATTTTATAACTTTCAAGAGAAGCATTTTTTCAGTAGTTCTCATTTTTTCTTTTTCTCTGACTTAAATATTTCCACTATGTGCAAGTTTTACTGAATCCCACACATCTGAATTTTTCTGTGCTATCTCACTTATTATGAAAAAGAACACACACTCATAGATTGGAACAATCAACATTACTATAATGTCCATATTACCCAAAGAAATTTGTATATTCAATGCAATCCCTATTAAAATGGCAATGATATATTTCACAGATATAGAACAAACATTTCAAAAACTTATGTGGTACCATATGTGACTCCAAATAGCAGTGGCAATTTTGAGAAGGAAGAACAAAGTAGGAGGGATCACAATACCTGATACCAAACTGTATTACAAGACCACTGTAAGGCAAACAGCCTGCTACTGGCATAAGAACAGACACATGGACCAATGGAACAGTCTCTATGGTCAATTAATATTTGAAAAAGGGGACAGAAATATAAAATGGAGGAAATATAGCCTCTTCAACAAATGGTGTTGGGAGATCTGGATAGCTACATGCAAAAAATTGAAACTTGACCACCAACTTACACCATATAAAAAAAATAAATTAAAGGTGGATAAAAGACTTAAATATAAGTCATGGAAACATGAAAGTCCTGGAGAAGAACATAGGCAGGAATATCTCAGATATTGCATGCAGCAATATTTAAACCAATAGGTCCCCTATAGCAAGGGATATAAAGGAAAGAATAAACAAATTGGATCTCATCAAAATAGAAAGCTTCTGCACAGCTAAGGAAAACAGCAGTAAAATGAAAGAGAACCAACTGTATGGAAAAACATATTTGCTGATCATACCTCAGACAAAGTTTGATCTCCAAAATATATAAAAAATTCACATGACTCCACTCCAGGAAAACAAAACAACCCAATTAAAAAATGATCAAAGGATCTGAAAAGACACTTCTCCAAGGAGGACATACAGAGGGACCAGAGGCATATGAAAAGATGCTCAGCATCACTAGCCATCAGAGTGATGAAAATTAAAACCACAATGAGATACTACCTCACACTGGTCATAATGGCCATCATAAACAAATCAACAAACAAGTGGTAGACAGGTTGTGGGGAAAAGAAAACCTTAGTGCTCTGTTGGTGGGAATGCAGACTGATGTAGCCACTGTGGAAAGCAGTATGGAATTTCCTCAAAATCTAAAAAATGGAAATGCCTTTTGACCCAACAATTTGATTGCTGGAACTACACCCTAAGAACCCTGAAACACTAGTAGAAAAGAACCTACGCACCTCAAAGCTCATAGCAGCAAAATTCACAATAGCGAAGTACTGGAAGCAACCTAAGTGCCCATCAGTAAATAAATGGATCAAAAAAATGATGGTACATTTACACAATGAAATTATATGCAGCAGAAAGAAAGAAGGATCTCCTACCCTTTGAGACAGCATGGGGGAATCTGGAGATCATTATGGTAAGTGAAATAAGCCAAGCAGTGAAAGAGAAATGCCATATGACCTCACCTGTAAGTGGAATCAACAAAATAAATAAGCAAGGAAAACATAACCAGAGACAATCAAATTAAGAACAAACTGACAGTAACCAGAAAGGAGGGGAAAGAGGGATAATAGGGGATAATAGGGGAAGGGCCATCAAGGAACATGTATAAAGGATACATGGACAAAGCAAAAGGGGGTAGGTTCAAGGGTGGGAAATGTGGATGAGTGGGGCGGGGGGGGGCGTGGTGGGGTAAAAATGGGGACAACTGTACTTGAACAACAATAAACAAATTTTTTAATTAAAAAAAAGAGAAAGACAACACACATACCTGAAACCCACCTTTAACTATGCTGTTGAGGACAATGCTGAGAAATAATGGTAAGAAAACAAAAAGAAAGTAGTCAAAGTATTTAATGACCAAATGAAACAGAGTAACCTGCCTATCAATTCTGGATGGTTTATATTCTGTTTATTAAGAAACAAATAAACATTTTTAGTATCTAAGTCACTACAAATTATAGTCTCTCTATCACAGATGCATAGATAAATTTTAAAGATGGAGAACTGGGGCAAAAGTGGTAGCTTCTTAGTCACAAAATTATACCAAAAGAATTAAAAAATAAAACCAATTGTATGATTCTCAGCTCTGTCCTTATGCACAAGTTTTACTCTGTGTAATATATTTTCTATACGATTGCAGATTCATCATAAAATGATGGGTTAGTTTGAGACAGAGAAAATGCTGGGCAAGAGTCCAAAGGCCCCTGTGTCTCCTCTGACATTCACCAAGTATGTTATTAATATTGTCCCACTCGTATAACATTTATTGATCTATCAGCTGCAAGTGAAAACTATTTTTACATTAAATAATATTATTCTCCAATGCTGATGCTTAAGTCCTAATGCAGGAATTTGAGTTTAAAGACCTTCAGTTCATATAAGAAATATTCAGCCAAAGGGACCATGGTCCTGGTTGTAACAGGGAAAACCATTATCTTTTTGTTCAATAAAATCAATATGGATATAATATGAAGTAAAAAGATTATAACACATATTTACATAGCAAAGTGATAATGGTAACATCAACTTTCCTTTTATCAACAGTTTCTTCCTAAACATGCAAGTATTCCTTTTCCTATGAAGTTTAAAGAAATTAATTTCATTTGCATTATTGTATGAGGAATACAAAGAGGCATTTTATCCTGTTTGCTTCACCATTCAATAACTTAATGTCTTTTCAATTTTTGCAATTTGGAGTTCTTTTGCCTTCTAGGATCATCTTGACTTCCAAAGATAGAGAGTGACTTAGATTAGCCTGAGAAAGAAAGACCCAAACAAACAAACACAAAACAACCTTGAGTAACTTTAAATTATATGTCATGTTGATTAGCTATTTATTAAACTTCCTATCTACTTGAAAAGTTTTTATCTTTACACAAATCATGATTATTTTATGCTAGAAGGCACATCAATAGTTTCTGTTAGAAAACTATCTTTCCTAATAGTCATGAATGCAATTTTAGTATTGTGGTTTACTTGTCCTAGACTTCTTGTTTTTTTTTTTTTTTTTTCTCCAAATCAGCACTGGAAAATAACCCTTCTCTGTCATCTTTTTAAATTTCCAAACCTTGCTCCCTCTTTTGATAAAGATCCTTAGTAGAATAGATTTGCAATTCCTGCTACAGGATTTTACCATCTTTATGCACAATTAACTTACATGACTTAAACTGTTTGTGTTCAGTGCTCAGTATGAATCCAGTGATTAATGATACATATTTCTCATTTAACATAATGTCACTATCAAGTCAACTCTTTCGATGTATGCTCAATATTAAAAATGGCATTCTGTTTCAAATAGCAATCTGTTTCAACAGATGAAGAAAAAGACTGGCTATGCTAGGTTAAGAACAATATAAGTATAATATGGATAATTTAAAGTATTTAAAAAGCAATAGAGACATACCTGTTTGAAGCTCTAAACTTAGGAAAATAACCTTTACATAAGGTGAGACTCTACTGTGCTGGAAGCAAGTTTCTCATCGCTTAATTTAAAGTTTATAGAAGTAAGTGAAAGAAAACTCAATGGATGAATGGATAAAAAATGTGACATATATCAAGTATCATTGTTGTGCATATTATATTTATTAATAAATGCAATATCGTATAAATAATAAGTACAAATTAATACATATTATTTTATATTTATATATTAAACAATGCTAGGCAACAATTTGGCATGTGGTATATTTATTCAGGAATGCCACTGAGCTCAACACCTGTATAAAATATACTAATAAATCTATATTCACACAATGTTATAATATTCAGCCATGAATAAAAAGGAAATCCTGCAATTTACAATTACATGGATGGACCTGGAGGGCATTACACAATACTGAGTGGAATAAGATGGACAAAGACAAATACTATATGATCTCACTTATATGTGGAATCTAAAAAAGCTGAATTCAGAGAAAAAGACATAAGAATGTAGGTTGCCAGGGCCTGGGATGGGAGAAATGAGGAGATGTCTGTCAAAGGGTTAAAACATCTAGTTATAAAATAAAGTAAGTTCTGGGGATCTAATGTATAGAATAGTGACTGTAGATAAAAATTTTATGTTATATACATGAAAGTCATTAAGAAGAGTAGATCTTAAATGTTCCCACCACAAAAGGAAAAGTAATTATGTGAGTGATGAATGTGTTAACTAACTTATTGTGCTAATAATTTTGCAAATATTTGTGTATAAAATAATCAGATTCTATGCCTTAAACTTACACAATTTATATGTCAATTTTATCTCCATAAAGCTGAAAATAAATAAACAAATGAACATTTCTCATAGGGCAGGCTGTGCAGTCCAGACGTAAAGAGCATAACCCAGAATCAACTAAAAACTAAGTTTAACACGAATTTCACTACTTAATAACTCAGGAATTTTTGGAAAATGAACTTCACTGACCCTCAGTCTCTTATCATTAAAATAAAAATTTTAATAGTATGTGCCTCAGTGGATTAGCCTAAAAACTATTGTTCATAATGTATCTAAGTACTTAGCACAGTGTATGGTACATAATGAGGACACATAGATAGTATCTAAAATTAATTTTTCAATAAATCACAGTTGATAAGTTATTATTAGATATACTTATTTCTATTTGCATATTATTGTATACTGTAGCTTTGCATTCTATATTTATTACTGACCCTTTGTTCTAGTAATATAGCAAGCATTCTTAAAGCAACATGAATATTCCCTTCAATCTACATGTCTTGTCACAAAACCCAATGTCACTTTATTTATCAGTTTACTTAATTTTTTAACCAAATCAGGATCTATAAAGTGGAATACACTTTCATTGTTATTTTTAAACTATTCTGAACTCACCCTGTTTACTGAATTTTTGTAGATTATACCAGAATTCCAGTTTAGTATGCAACTAATGCATTAATGCTAATGAAGAAGTATGGAAGAAGTATAGAAACTCTAGAAATTAACTATTTTCAGGAAACTACTACTAAAGAATTTGCTCCACCAGAAATAGGCAGCTAGGAAGAAAAAAGAAGACAAATTACTGCATATTGGGTCTTTATGAAAAAAAAGATTGAGGTGAAGTTTGGCATGCTGGGATGGGATATTTGGCAGGATATTTATTCAGGAATGCCATTTAAATCGACACCTGTAGAAGGGAAAGGGTAGATTGTGCTGAAAGAGAGGATGAGTTGCAATGCAGGCCTAAAGAAAACCTTGGCTGACACCATTAGGAGTTTTGGAGCTAGACTGACTGGCCATTTAAAATTGTCCCAAATTGAGCCAAGATGTCAGGCTTTTAAACTCTTGTATCAATCATATTTGGTTGTAGTTTGCTCCAGAAAGGGATTTGGCCTTGGATAAGGTAACCTTCTGAAGCTGAAGCAATCGTGACAGGGACTGAAAGAGGATAGCTGTTTGTAGACAGGACTTGCAGCAGCTACCTAACAAATCCTTCATTGAAAGGGAATATGAGGAGTACATCAAATGTGCACCACACAAAGAATCTCAGAAACAGGAACCACAATACATAAGAGAAGTATAGATAATCCCTAGGATAGATAACCAAAGGAGACATCAGGATGACAGCTGTGCAGCCAGCTTAGAGAGCAAATATTCCCAATCAGAACTCAATGACCAAGGGCTCCAAGAAGGATATTTCTCAAGGTGAAAAGAAGTAAAATAATAGATTTCTTGACATGTTTAAATTTATTGTAACAAAGCTAGTTTGAGAATAAGTTAATTTGATATATATTTATTAGGCAAACCAGTAAAGAGACAACTTATTACCTCAGAAATAGATGAAAAATGCAAAAAGGGTGCTGTAATCATTGTACATTATTGTGTGGTTGACCTACAAGAAATAATTCCATATCCAAAATAATGAAAATATTGAAAATTTATCAAAAGAAAAAGTATTAAACAGTTTTATTGAGGAGTTTCAAGGAGGAAAATGTTCCTGTGTGAGACTGGGCTAAAATCAGGCTCAAGGTGCAGTGAAACAGAGCATAATCTTCACCCTCAAGAGTAGAAAGTCAGTAGAAAATATCTAAATTAGAAAAGCTATAAAACATGAAAATATAGAGTAAAGTACCAAGGTAAAAAGAAAGCTGAATTTCATTGTAAGTGGTTGCTTTTGGTCAAATTTAACAAGATGATGGAGCAGGAGAGAAAAGGGGTGTGTGTGTGTGTGTGTGTGTGTGTGTGTGTGAGAGAGAGAGAGAGAGAGAGAGAGAGAGAGAGAGAGCTCTCTAAAACTTTACATGTATGAGATGAGTTTGGTAAAAATTAAAAAATCATTTAAATTTGAATTTGAATTAAGTTAAATTAAAACAGGAAACCAGACTATCCAGATCTTTCTCTTTTTTCCATTTTGGGAGTTGAGTGCCATTTTAAATGTTCTAGAGCCAATAGATGTGATTCAAATAGGAGAGTCAGAATTCTTTCTTTTTTTAAATTGTCACTCAAAAGAGAATATGTTTATTGACTTTAGAGAGAGCAGAAGGGAGAAAGGAGGAGAGAGAATGACATAGATGTGAGAGAGAAACATTGATTGGTTGCCTCCCGTGAGGTCCCTGACCAGGATCTGTTACCACAACCTAGGTATGTGCCCTCCTGGAGAATCGAACCTGCAACATTTTGGTGTATGGGATGATGTTCCAACCAACTGAATAACCCTATTGTGGGCCCCCCTCCACCAGCTGCCATGGGTGAGAATAGGTCTACCAAGACATAGTCTTCTTGGGGATGAAAGGTGGCTGATCTCTCAAAGGAGAAGGGCCAGGAGTCTGTTCCTCAATGGCTTTTATTGGGTTTATTTGCATAGGAATACAAGGTGTATATGTAAAGCTCAGTTATTGTCAGGCAGTAATGATAAAACAATAAATAACATTGAAAGAACTCTGAGGGCTTATTTTGAGTCAGGGTCAGATAACTGAAGGGCCATAAAATTTTGGAGAAACAAACTCATTTCATGCTTGGACCCTTATCATTTAAATGGAGGGTATTAGCAAAGTAGGTTTCACAGGATTTTATGCATTCTTTCTTAGGCCTGATCACCCTGGGGAACCCGCCCTTTCCTGCCCAGGGCTGCAGTGCCCTCTGTCATTGTTTCAGGTTTAAGTCAGGCAGGGGAAGTAAGGCAGCCAAAATATTAGGAGACTTCTTCCAGACAGAATGAGGACTCAGGCTATGTCAAAGCTGAGGGGAAAGGGTCCATCACTCCCTTTTTCTATAGCCCCCCAAGTCCTTCCCTGAGGGCCCCTTCATGACTGTGCCTGTCTTAGGTCATCCCTTCTTTAAAGAATCTTACCCATAATTGGCTTATCCATCATTGGCTAACCTCTTATCCACTGGGGGCCAGGCAAGGTGAAGTAAAGGGGGCAGAGGTGGTGCCCCTGCCGGGGAGATAAGCTTTGTCTCCTTAGTGGCTTAGGGTCCCAAGGTCTCTCATTCGGCCTTAGCCATGGGGGGATTACAGCTTCTGAAACCAGACAGAGTGGTTCCCAACATCCTACCAGAAGGAGAGTCAGAATTGTTGAGAGGAACACACATGCACAATGCACATATAAGGCAGATAAGTCACATTTAACCCTAGGCCTTGGCTAAACCTACCTTATTAATAAAAGTAAACTACATATTAGATATATTTGGCCATATGTAAGATCTCTCAGGCCCTGGCTGGTGTGGCTCAGTGGACTGAGTGCTGACCTAAGAGCCAAAGTGTTGCAGATTCGGTTCCCAGTCAGAGCACATGCCTGGGTTGCAGGCCAGATCCCCAGTTGGGGATGCATAAGAGACAACCACACATTGATGTTTCTCTCCCTCTGTTTCTCCCTCCCTTCCCCTCTCTCTAAAAATAAATAAAATGTTTTTAAAAATTTCTCAGTATGAATTGTCTCTTTAATATTCTTGAATAAAGTTATCAGTACTGCTACTACTGCTATTGCTTTCCTAATTCTAGAGGCAGCTGAAGCTAAAATCCTTTTTCCTTGACAGTTTCAAGTATTAAAAAATAGAATGTCTATTTGAACTAGCATGTAGTCTTTATTTTCAAAAAATACTCTCTGAACTATAAATATTGCTTGAAAGATAAAACAAAGAATAAGAATTTCATTCCATGGTTAGAAGCTGAAACATTCTAGATCCTTCTTTCTTCATTGTGCTAATCCTAACAAATTTCTTGAATGCCAGTTGATTACTATTGACTTAAAGAAAACCCATCACTGCAAATAATTCCCAGTGCTTTGAACAGTGCTTAACAGATAATAAGTGCACATCAAGTATGTATTAAAAGATATAACTCACATAGCTTCTTTCTGAAAATTATTGCTAAGTACAAGTGAATGATTTGAAGGAAATGAGATAGATTCCACACCTCAATAATAGTAAATCTTTTTAATGAAGGAAACATAAAACAAACATATTTAAAAATTCAACCTGTATATCTTTGACACATAAATAAACAGGAATGAAACACTACCAAGTTTCTTTTTATAGAAGTAAAACAAAATGCAGATTTTTAAAAACTTAAGCAAGGAGAGAGAACATGGCAGGTAGGTAAGCGGGAGCAGATTCCACTTCCCCCTACACACAGGAGAGAAACCTGGCCAATCTACGGAGGAGCAGAGCAGACAGCCAACAGTAGCACAGCATATATGAAAATAGGAGATCAAAAATTATAGCGGACATTGAAAAACCGGATGGTAAGGAAACTGCTTTGAGACAATCAAGGCCCACAGATCAGTGCAGGGACCAGGGAGGCTGCAGCCCCAGCCCAGGACCCACTGGGCTGGCCACGGGGCTCTTGGGAGAGAGCTGGGTCAGTGCTCCCTCCTCAGCCGGGCAGGATTTTAGCAGCACTGGGAGAGACCTGGTTGCTTGAAATTGCATGGAGGGGAGTAAGGACTGAGTGGCAAATACATGGGAGCCATGAGCACCTATGCGTAGCCCGGGAAAGAGTGTGCACCCCAGCCATGTGAATAGAGGTGGCCCTACCGGGAAAACAAGCTTGCAATCTGGGGAGAGAGAGCTTTGTGGAGCACATGGGGACCATACCCGGCCAGGAGAGAGCGTGCCCACCTCAGGAGACCCAGAGCCAGCACCCATAAACCCAGAGTGAGTGCGCCCGCTTCCAGAGAACAAGAAACCCAGAGAACACATCTGGAAACCCACCCCTCAGCTTGCTGCAACTAGCAACAATGGAAAAACCAGTTTGAAACCAGAAAGAGATTTTTTCTTTTAATTAATTTTTTTAATCTTTGTTTTTTTTTTGTTTGATTCGTTAAAAGAAATTTTTTATTTTTTATTTTTATTTTTTATCTCTCAATGCCTTTTGCTTCTTTTTCCTTCTTTCTTGTCTTATTTTTCTTCCTTTCTTTCCACTTTTATCTCTTCTGCCTTCCTTAGTCTGCTTTTTTTTTACAAATACCCACAAATGAAACAAAAAAAATCCAGAACTGTGAAAAGACCAGAGTTGGACCCAAAGAGGGGGCATCCCAACAGCTGACAGAG
>PVKM010047305.1:0-11604 GCA_004027735.1 Carollia perspicillata
ACAAAGTCTGCAGGCCACTCTGGGGGCCCTTCCTGGCTGCTGGAAATAGGGGTTCACACAGTGCTTTTTAATGAGAATGACTGTATTGGGTGCTAGGGTTTAATCCCTGATGAAGTGCTGGTGGGCCAGCACCTGTCCTTCTGAGGGAAGGAGCTGCAGGAGTGATTTTAATGACAGGTTAAGGCACTGAGAGAAGTGTGCAAGGAGGGGGTCCTCTGCAGTGTGAGCTGACTTACCTGGAATCAGAACTCAGGATATGGAGGGGCCTGTGGGTGCCCACTACTGCTATGCCCTCCTTGTGGACCTGATTCTATTTGTCAGCCAGAAGATTCCAGCACTAAGGTCAGCTAGGAAGGAACATCTGGCCAGCTGCTTCCTTTTTCCTTCTATTTCTGCCAGCCTCAGCAGTCACTAGAGTAGTCTCTTTGATATGTGGCACTAGAAATAGCCCTGACCAGACTTGCTGGGAGCCTGTCTACAGCTAACCCTTCCCAGGCTCCAGGGTATCTGCTCCATGAAGGCAGTGAGCACAGAGCTGTGGGTTCCAGCCCTGACCCTGCCAGTCGACCTTGCACAGGGGGAAATCTGGTTTTAAATTCCCTCAAAACTTAACTATAGTTGTCCCCACAGATACCAAAATCCTCGTATCATAAGTCCCTTATATAACATGGCATAAAGCTATGCATACAGTTGGCCCTCAGAATCTGTGGATTCCCAACAGTGGATTAAAAATATTGTTTTCAACCATGTATTATTTATTTTTAAAGAATTCATCTATTAGTGGACCCACACAGTTCTAACCTGTGTTGTTCAAGAGTCAACTGGAATTGTTAACCCAATGAATGCTTTACTCTGAAGTTAGATTCCTTGTGGGTCCTGATCTCAATTTGCTGTACACATCACAGTATATGCATTTTGCAAAGAAATCGGGTGGTATCCTTGGCCTTTCTCCTCCACTAACTGCCTCCGGCAGCTGTCATCTGGTCCTAGAGTTGGGAGGACTGTGTACACCACTGCAGGCTCCCAGCCCAATTCAGCCTCTCCAGTCACAGGCATTTGTAAGGGTCCATTCTCACATTAAACAGGTCTAGCTGCTGTTTTTAAAAAAATGCTAACTTTTCTAGACCTGATTTGCAACTAGCATTTCTGTTCAGGAAAAAATAAAGTTGTTATTATTGCTTATTCCTTCATGCTAATATTAAACATTTGTAATCCTTTAAGAAAACTCTAGGAAATTCTACTTAATGAGATACACATCTTCATCTTGGGCTGAATTCAGTGCTCATTAGAAAGACATTAATCATTTGTGGTGGCCAGGTGTTTGGATCCTGCTGCATATTTTAGTCCATACTTTACGACTTTTCTGTGGCAAACCTGACCAGTTTTTTCTTTATAAAAAAATGCTTAACTACTAAATATGAATGTATCAGTAACAAGTTAATTTGAGACCACCCCAAATACGCCCGAGTGTTTGTGCGAAACAAGAGTTGTTGCCTCTCCCATCCCCCCACTTTTCCCGGCCAGGCACATTACCTCTGCCTTCCCCTTTCCCAAGCTCCAAGGGCCCTTCTTTTGCTTCTGTGACTTGTTTCAGGAGCCTACACAGCCAGGCTGGTTCATTTCTACTACATCTGTAACTTTCTAAATAAACTTTCTCTTATAATTTGAAAAAAAAAAAAAACAAAATAAATTAAGAACAAAAAACAATATATGTAACAGAGAATAATTGTCCAACACCAGGAGGCACTGGATGATTCTTTGTAGCTGTTTGAAGGTCCAGTATTGAGGGAAATGTTATGAAAATGTTCTAGAGACCCATATTCCCACTCTACCCCTTCCCCTTCCTCCTCTCCCAAGTCGCTTACTCAGTTTTAATTGTTGACGTTACTATTATAGGGTGTATATAATATATACATAAACATACACACATTATATGTGCATACATATGATATGTATATATATATGTGGTGTGTATAAATGGTATGTATGTGTATATTATTAGTATTTACTTATGTATGAGTTATGTGTATTTACATACATATTTAAATAATTTTTATTAGTATTACCCAGGAAAAGGATACCAACTATGACTAGTCACACATAGGTTTGTGCAGAATAGTATCAAGATGAGAAGTGAGGAGGTCTGACCTCCTTTGCAGCAAAATGGCTAAACACACCAAGAAGGTCAGAATCGTCAGTAAATACAGCACCCGTTATGGCGCCTCCCTCAGGAAAATGGTGAAGAAAATTGAGATCAGCCAGCATGCCAAGTATACTTGCTCCTTCTGTGGCAAAACCAAGATGAAGAGGGGAGCCGTGGGGATCTCGCAATGTGGCTCCTGCATGAAAACGGTCGCTGGTGGTGCCTGGACCTACAATACCACTTCTGCTGTCACAGTAAAGTCGGCCATCAGAAGACTGAAGGAATTGAAAGACCAGTAGAAGCTCCACAATTTGAAACATTGCTAGCCAATAATAAATGGGTTAATTTATGTAACAAAAAAAAAAAAAAGAAGATGACAAGTGAGATGTTAGACTTTACCTGCATTTATTTGTTTCTTTTTAAAGATAATCTTTCAGGTCATTCTAACGGGTTTATTGTGCTGTAGTCTTCAGCAATCTCTGACACATGAGTGCAAAAGAACATGAAATTGTTTTCAAGTAGTGACCTAGTTTTCAAAAGGGGGAAAGTTGTCTTTGGTACAAGTCAGTAGATTTGTTGTGGGTTCTTGGCGAATTTCAAGATTGAGCAGCTGTCTTGAGAACTTAGAGAAGAACCTGGGGCCAGTAGGAGGTAGGCTCTGTGAGGACAGCTTCAGCCATATAAATGTGTATCCTGTTTTGATAAAATCACTAGGTTAATGGAGACACATGAAAGCATATTATTCTGCATCTGAAATTTAGCAAGGCAGTGCTGATGCCAGTCCCCTTTACTTGTGACAAAAGCAGTCCAGGCGGCAGAGGGCAGGGTAAGCCATTCTGGTGCACGGAAATCTAAGGGGACAGGGTGAGGGAGGATAATGGGATGTCTGCTCTAGACTCATGATTGGAATGCTAGGCCCTGCTGAGAACAAGGATCCCTTAGCAGGAATTATAGCAGAATGGTCATCTATAGGCCTCATACCACAGTGGCCTCATGCTTATAGTTGTCACTTTTCTTCAGAAGGACTGAATTCTAAGCATCTGAAATCACATTTGACCCCTTCAGTCAACAGAGTGGAAAGAATATGGCTTTGGAGTCAGAAACAGACACTGGGGTTGAAGACCCGTTTCGTCACCTGGTAGCTATGTAACCTTGAGCAAGCCACCAGAAATCTCTGCATGTCCACAATAATATCCACCTCTTAGAGTGATGTGAGAATGAAATGATATCATTTATATCAAGTAACTCGGTATTCAACCAAACCCAGTGATTAGCCGTCAGGGCATTGGCCAGGGTGCAGTCAGATGGTGCCTGTCCTTTGTGTAGACTTGCAGCAACGGGAGTTGGGCAGTAGCTGGCTCACTGGTTAAGGTGTGTGCTCTTGAGGCAGGCTGCCTGGATTGGGATCTCAGCTCTCCATGGTCACTCAACATTTTGAAACTTCCATTTCCTCCCCAGCAGATGGAATAATGATAGTACTTGGCCTTATAGGCTTGTGAGATTGAAGAGAGCAGTTAATATGGAGTCTGGCATGTAATGAGCCTTCCAGAAGTCTTAGCTCCCCTACAATAGTGTTATCGCTACCCCGTCCTTCAGAGGAACTAGATAATAATACAGGGGAAGCATGTCACCCAGCCCCAATTCCTACTTTATAAAGAGGTGACAGGCCCCGAGCTCTAAGTCACTCGCCTAAGATCAGAGCAGTTGGCCAAGCAGCCAGAGCTCTGGGTCCCCAGATTAACATGAGAATGTCTGCATTGCACGCTGCCTGCTTTACCGCCCCTCACTGCATGGCCCACCTCAGCTCTAGGGCCTTGAACCTTACACAGCGGGTGAACGTTTAGAAGGCCTCATCCTAGCTGATTACCTGAAGCCCCACTGCTCGCCATCAGAGTGTCTCACTTGTCTGCTTCTCCTGAACTCATAGGGTATCAGATTTTGGACTTAGCGGGAGTCAGCTCACATTTACCCCAATCCAATCTGAATTCCTCTATGAGCAATATTTCCAATGAGCAAAAGTCCCAAAGTCTCCTCTTTGAAATGCATTGTCAGGAGAAAAAACAATATGTAGGTATTAGTCGTACCTGTAATTTTGAGTTAGGACACAAAGTTTAGAAAATACACCCCCAAAAGTAACTGAGTAAAAAAGGTCATGATGTTGCTTCCGTGACCTGAGGCACTTGGCGGTGTTCTTGAGTGCTGGTCATCGCGTGTCCTGTTTTCTCCTTTCTGGTCACTGACACGCAGGTCGCTCTGGCTGTCCCTTTTCCTGCTCAAAAAGGAGATTTCGAGCTCTCTTTTCTTTTTTTAATACTCCAAGGTAAGAAGATTAAAAACTATGATTACTATAAACCATAATTACACTTACCTTTTTATCTTAGCTTTCTGTTTTGAAATAAATTTGGGCTTACTTCAGAGTTGAAAAATAGTACACATATTTTGGTACTCTTTTTAGTAGGTCATATACACTTAGCTTTCCCTTTTGTTAACATCTTGTCTGGCCACAGTATAGTGATCAAAACTAGTAAGTTAACATGAATGTTAGTAGCCAACCTGCAGACTTTATTTGATTTCACCAGTTATTCCACTAATGTCTTTTCTATTCCATGATCTTGTTTCTGGTTGGTTTCATTGTCATGTCTCCTTGGTTAACACTCTTGGAAGAAAGTCAGGGATTTTGTAGAATGTCTCTCTGTTTGGGATAGTCTGGCATTTTCTCATGATTATTAGGTAGTGGTGATACACTTTTTCCACAAATACCACAATGGTGACTTGACTCAATTACATTTGAATTTAATATTGGGCTGCATTCCATGTCACTCTGAGGCAACAGGAGCAATGGTCATGAAACTTCCCTGGATCTCTCAGGAAGGCAGGTTGCTGGTACCCAAGCACCAGCAAGCAAGTCTCCTGGTGCCCCTGGTGAGCCAGGACATAAATGTCCTTTTGTTGCCTGTCATGTTTCTCTTTTGTTTCTATGTGCCCAGTCTCCCAATTACCCTGTGACATTACCTTGAGGATTTAGAAGAGGTCTTTTTCTGAGGCAACTGCAGTTAAAAAACAAAAAAGTTAAGCTTTCATAACATACATACACAAATTTTGTTTGTGACCACTGAGTCTTTAAGTCCTATCAAACCCCATCTGACTTTAGAGTGGTCAATGAAATAATTCATGTTTTCTTTGATGTTGAGGTGATGTTGGTTGTAGTTATAGCCAATTTGTATCCTAAGAACAGAGCTAATTGGCCCACAAAGCTATTAGAATTCATCTTCTAGGTGCTAACTAAAGTTTTGAGACACTGATGTGGTTTTACTAGGTGTGTTATTTCTACAGACTGTGAAGGTGATTAATCAGAGCACCAGTGGAGTTACCCATAGGAATTGGAGGTGTTTAGCTGTTTGTTTTTAGTAGAGGACTTTAATTAACATTTATTTTGCTAATTTAGGACAAAGAGAACATCTGAAGGTAGCTTGTAGTGGAAGAACTTTTGCTGTTCATTCAGTCAGGAACATAGGAGAGGCCAAAGGAAAAAATGTGTCCACTCATACCTGCCTCTCCTGCTCTACCCATGACAGCATGGCCAGGAGAGGAAAGATGAGTGTAGGGGTGGGCTGGTACCAGGGAGGAGGGTTAGTGCTCAGTGACACAGGGATGTGAACACAGAGGCTGGACACTGGGTAGCATGTCCCTTAGTAACTGCCTGCACCACTTACACTTTATTAACCAGCAAGCTGACCTGAGCCAGGCCAATGCCAGTACATGCCTCCACCCAAATGAGTCTACCACCAGACTTTTCTGAGCTGGCTCAGTCCAGACATCAGGTCAGCCTCCATCACTGAGACCATTCAGAAACCTGGTACAGATGGGTCAAACTGAGCTGATTCCTCTTTTTGGTTACTATGAATAAGGCTGCTCTGCACATTCTTGTACATATCTTTTTGTGGATATTGGTATATACTCGAGAGAGATGGAAATATGAAATACGGACTTGTGGGGTAACAGAATAAATGCATGTTTAACTTTATAAAAAAGCAACAGACTTCCGAAGTGACGGTACCATTTTATACTTCCAACAAAATGTGAGATTTCTAGTCCTACATCCTCATTAACATTTAATGTTGTCAGTCTTTTTACTTGTAGTGATTCTAATAGTTGTAAAACAGTGTATCATTGTGACTTCTTGTCTGTAGGAGTTTTTGTATATACTGGACACGTGTGAGCCCTTTGCCATATATATTATTGCAAATTTTTCTCCCAGTCTGGGGGTTGCCTATTCATTTCCATAATGGTGTCTCTCAATGGACGTAAGGTTTTAGTTTCTATAAAATCCAATTTATCAACTTTTTCTTTTATGGGTAGCGCTTATTGTATTCTAAGAAATATTTATATACAACAGCGTCTCAAAGATGTTCTTCTATGTTTTGTTCTGGAGGCTTTATAGTTTTAGATTTTACTTTTAAGATAATTTGAGGTATCTCAAGTTAATTATTGTATTAAATAATCCATGGTGTGAGGTAGGGATAATTAAGGTTAATTTTTTCCTCATAAGATTATCATGTTGCTCCAGCAGCATTAATTGAAATGACTTTTCTTTTCCCATTGTATTGCATTGGTGCCTTTGTCAAGAATCAATTGAATGTCTATCTATGGGTCTAATTTTGGACTTTCTCTTCTATTCTATTGATCTATTTGTTTTCCCACGATGTCTTAATTACAGCAATTTTATAGCAGTTTCTAAAATCAGTCAATGTAGGTCTTTCAGCTTTGTTCTTTTTTTTTTTTTTTAAGATTTATTTATTTATTTATCTTTAGAGGGGAAGGGAAGGAGAGAGGGAGAGAAATATCAATGTATGGTTGCCTCTCGTGTGTCCCCCGCTGGGAACTGGCCTGCAACCCAGGCATGTGCCCTGACTGGGAATCGAACCGCGATCGTTTGGTTTGCAGGCCCGCGCTCAATCCACTGAGCTACGCCAGCCAGGGCCTTCAGCTTTGTTCTTCATTTCAAGATTGTTTTGACTATTCTAGAGAGTCGTGCGCTGCTCAATGGTTGGAGTACTGGTACATCTTACGAAATGCAATGTTCTGTGATCTCGTCATCGTGCAAACATGATAGGGTGCGCTTACCTAAACCTAGATGGTACAGCCTACTATACACCCAGGCTAGGTAGTACAGCATAGTGCTCCGAGGCTATAAGCCCGTACCGCAGTTAGTGTACGAAACAACCCAAGATGAAATCAAGCATAAGAGAACATGATACAATCAAGAGATGCAGTAAATATGAGATCTGTGAGGCTGCTGCCAATGTAACACAGCATGCTATTTTACAGAAAACTTTTCTAAATTAGTAGAAAGAGTATACTTTAAGATAATTATTAAAAGTAAAGTAAATATATAAACCATAACATGGCTATTTATTACTATCAAGAATTATGTATTAGACATACTTGGATATACTGTCCTTTTATGTGATTGGCAGCGCTGTATGGTTGTGTACACCAGCATCTCCACAAATGTGGGAGTGATGTGTTGCACTCGGGACGTTAAGATGGCTACAAAATCGCTAGGTGCTAGGAAATTTTCAGTTCCGTTATGATCTTACGGGACCAGCGTCATACCTGAGGCTTGTTGATCAAAACATTTTGTGATGCATGATGGTATTTTGATTTGCGTTTAAATTTTAAAGCCAACTTGTCGTTTTCTACAGACGCGTGTGCTCAGGTTGTAGTGTAGGTCTTCTTTAATGTATAATAAGATTTTCAAATTTCCTTCATAAAGATCTTAGACACTTTTGTTAAATAATTCCTTCATACCTAACTTTTCATGCTAGTGTAAATGTGTTTTGTTAAGACTAAAGTTTCTAATTGTTCTATGTAAAAATGTAGATTAAATTTGTGAACCAGTAGTTGTTGGCACCGATTCAATGCCAACAGAAATGCTGAATTTGGAATGCAGTGAAGAAGGAAATTTTATTCGGTGCAAACTGCTCCACTGTGATACCGTATGGTTGTAGGAAAGCTATGGTTGTAGGAAAGCCTAATAATGTTACAGCTCAATTAGGAAGCAGCACAGTGTGAATGCAAGGCAGCCCTGGGGCCAGGCTGTCTCCTTTCCAGCTAGGTGATTCTGTTCGGCTTCAGTGAGACATCCTCAGTGTTTTATCTTGGGTGTTTCAGCTCCAGCCAGGGAACACAGGTAGAAAGGGAACCTGCACTCTCCTAGCCAGAGGCAAGCTGACTTAGATAGACAGAAGTCCTAGCTCCTGGTTCCTGTCCTCATGCAAATGAGGACTTCAAATCTCCAGAGTTTGATTGGTCCAAAAAACACTTTCCTGATTGGTCAGAATGGAACCTCTCTGATTAGTTAGTGAAGATGTTGATGGGGATATGGAAAGCTTCGGTCCTATTGGTTTAAACTCTATTCCAAATACTGCTTCATAAGGGCTGGCTCACTTGGCAGGAACACAGCACAGGTAGGCAGTTCAGCGTGGGGGGCAAGTAGTTCAGCACAGGCTTCTCCCTGAAGTGTGGTTTGTGTGAGAGGTCCTTGTGTAGAAATGGTTGCTAGGCTCTGTTTTTGTGGGTTTTCATTTGAGCCTAGTTAGCCACCAGAAGCCCTTATTAACAGGTATCATCTTTCTCAGGGTCCACGCTTTGGTATAATGATCTTTTAAATTAAACAAAATTTCTAAACTTTGAAAATGATAATAGATTATTTGTGAATTTCTGTGAAAACGGTAATATCATCTGTAAATAATTACAGTTTTACGTCCTGTTTTCAATTCATCATAACTGATCTTTTTCAACTGGCGAAATCTCCCAGGACAATGTTGGGTAGAGAATGGAGTATCACTAGTTTGCTAGGGCTGCCGTAACACAGTACCATAAACTGGGTGGCTGAAACAACATCGATTTATTGTGTCACAGTTCTGGAGTGTAGAGGTTTGAGGTCACGGTGATGACAGTGTTGGTTCCTTCTGACGGAGAACCTGTTCCAGGCCTCTCCCCTAGCTTCCGGCAGCCTCAGGCTTTCTGGGCTTGTAGATAGCCATCTTCTTCCAGTGTCTTCCCTTGTCTCTCCTCTACTGTGTCTGTATTTCCCCTTTTCATAAGGACACCAGTCATACTCAGTTAGGGCCCACCCTAATGACCTCGTCTTAACTCGATTATCTGCAAGGACCCTATTGCCACAAAAGGTCATATCCACAGTTTGTGGAAGTTAGGACTTTATATTTGGGAGCACATAATTTAACCATTACAGATAATAGTCTTATTCTTTGTTTTATGTTTTTCCCTTTTGTTTTATAAACGTGGTGCATAAGTATGTGTGTGTATATATTCAGTATGCTAGTATTTAATACTTTTGAATATGAGTAAGGATGATCAATGATTTTTTTTCCTATATCCTTACCTGGTTTGGATATCAAAGCTATAGTTTATACTGGCTTTATAAAATGAAGTGAGATATGGACCCCTCATTTAAATCTGCTCTCCTAGGCTTGACTAGGTGCCATGGAAAGAAGTAGAGGCCCTAGAAGCCTATAAAGCTGTTATAAAAAACACAGAAAAATGCCCTGAGTGATGTGGCTCGATTGATTGAGCATCGTCCTGCAAAGTGAAAGGTCGCTGGTTTGATTCCCGGTTGGGTCACTTGCCTGGGTCGCAGGTTTGGTCCTGGTTGGGGCAAGTTTCTCTCTCACATCCACATTTCTCTCCCTCTCTTTCTCCCTCCTTTCCCCTCTCTCCAGAAATAAATAAATAAATAAAATATTTTGAAAAAAGATTACAGAAAAACATTTTTAAACTTTATGGGTAATATCAAAATCTCTGTTGTCCAGCTTCATGTGTAGCCAAAACAATGAAATTGTTGTTATTGAGGTGAATCTTAGAAAACCCGAAAAAGCCTCAGGGAAGGTGCCAAAGCAACAAGTTCTTTTAACAGGTAGCTACAGGTGTTAACTAAAAGGTGATGTTTCTGTGTACGTCTGTAGAAGAAAATCAGTATTTTTATATTAGCATTTTCAAAGGCACTTACTTAGATTCTAATTATCACTAGGGGCTGTGTGTATACTCTTAATTTGATAGAAAGTAATTACTAATATTTTAATTGTGGCCCTTAGCACATACTGCTTTATATGGTTACTTGATTATTTTCCCAGTTCTATTTCCTTAACGAGATTGGAAGACTGTTGGGATATGGAAGTGTCTTGTAATTGTTTTTTTTTTTTTTTTTTTTTGTATACATAGAGGTGCTGGTTGCATGTGTAATTATTTTTTAAAACTATTGTGCACACACATACTAATATTTTTCAATCTCTTTCCCTAACTAGGTATGTATTTTGCAATTTGGAGAAAATTATTAAAATGTTGATCTTTTAATAATATCTATGCTTTAAAGGTGACATTCTAACAAAAAGTCACAGTACTTTAAATTTCAGGTCAACTTGAAATCACACAATAAAGTGCAAAATGTACACCTTAGAGAAATTTTTAACTTTATTACCATGTAAAAGCCTCTCTGAATTCAGACCCTAATAAGTTGGACTTAATAATAAAGGGAGGTATAGCCTAACGTGTATCTTTTTATGATTCATATTTAAGTAAGATTATCATGTGAACTAGATCATGGAGAACTGAATAAATCAATTTCTTAAGTACCAGAATGTTACTTTGTCAGCTTTCAGTTATGTCTGTGTGATTCTGTTTTAGCAACTGTGAAGTTCATAATACAGTATTATGGTTGATCACCGTGCTGTACATGAGCTCTCCAGGGATGCTTTCTCTCCTGGTTCCAAGTTTGTGTCCTTAAACAGCATCTCCCCAGTTCCTGCACCCCAGCTCCTCGTAACCACTGTGTGTATGACAGCATCTCTGTCCATTCATCTGTTGACAGGCACTCAGGTTGTTTTCATGTTTGGGCTCTTGTCAGTAGTGCTGCCGTGAACAAGAGAGTGCACATATCTCGTTGAACTCCTATTCTACTCTTTGGATTTTTACCAGAATTGGAATTGCTGTATGTAGTTCTGTTTAATTTTTTTTTTAATTTTTAATATATATTTTATTGATTATGCCATTACAGTTCTCCATTTCCCCTCTTCATTCCCCTCCACCCTGCACACCCCCTCCCACCCACCCTCCCCCTCTTTAGTTCATGTCCATGTATCATAAGTTCTTTAGCTTCTACATTTCCCACACTACTCTTGCCCTCTCCCTGTCTATTTTCTCCCCACCGTCTATGCTACTTATTCTCTGTACCTTCTCCCCACCCTCTCCTCCCACTCCCCTGTTGTTAACCTTCCAGGTGACCTCCATTTCTGTGGCTCTGCTCCTGTTTTAGGTGTCCCGCTTAGTCTGTTTTTGTTTTAGGTGTGGATGTTAATAACTGTGAATTTGCTGTCCTTTTACTGTTCATATTTTTATCTTCTTTTTCTTAGTTAAGTCCCTTTAACATTTCATATAGTAAG
>PVKM010047306.1:0-11499 GCA_004027735.1 Carollia perspicillata
GGAAGGAACTTGTTGAACCAGCAAGTGCTACACAAATGTTAAAGGCTCTACGTGTTCCTTTTCTGACTTGTGCCCCCTTCTTTTCCCACACCGTTATGCTCCAGCAGTGCCCCTGTAACAAGCCTACCCTTCGACCTGAAAGTTACTCCCACGCTTCCTCTGCCAGTGTGACGTCCCCAAATATAGTCAGTCACCCAACCCATAGTCCAGGACAAGTGTTTTTGACATCCCCCAGCATAACCGAGGTCTCCAAGACCACCTAAGTTGCAGGACTCGCAACATCTTTAGTCTGCCAGTGCTTCCCAGCACGGAAGCCTCTCCCCTGAAGGTCTCTGGGAATGTCTTAACAGGCTTGGCCCCCAAAAGTGCTCTCCCCAGTCAGATAGCTTCACTCAGGATCTCACCTTCTCTGGCTTTTCCAGCTCAGCCCAGCTGCTCAGCCCCCTTTCCTTCCCACTTCAGCCCAGGACTCCAATTCCTCTAGACAACCCCTACTTCACCCTCCTAGCAGATAGATGGTAGAGAAGGAAGTGGGATCTGGTAGGCAGCAGCCAAATTATCAGCCCCTTCGCCTTCACCTGTTAGCAGACTCTAAAACTGACGTTATGGGATAACCAAGGAGTGAACTGGAGTTCAGTAGAACGCTATCCTTGTCAACACTCGTTAGGTGAATGAGATACAGAAATAAAAGAGCAGACAAGTTCAAAACCTGTCTCCACTATTTACGCTGCTTCTTTGCCACATGACGTGTTTGATGTCTCCAAACCTGTTTCGCCACCTATACAGTAAGAATAATACCTTTAGCACAGGGTTGTTGGAGGGTTAAAGGAAGCTGTTTAAGGACCTAGCACAGTACCTGGCACTGCACACCTCAGCAAATGTCCGTTTCCCTCCTCTACTCTCTCAGTGCGTTCAGTTGCAGCCCTGACCCCCAAGCCCAGATGGAAGCCTTTCTCTTAATGCTTCACGCATGGACCCTCCTTGCTTCATCACTGCAGGAAGGAGATCAACAATTCCAGGGCACTTCCTCCTTACCTGGCCCTTCTCAGAATCTCCCTGGCATTACCCCTCTCTCACAGGCTCAGAGATGTCAGGTGACTTTCTCAAGGTCACATAGCTCCTACAAGGCTTAGCTGAGATTCAACCCTAAATTCTGGAACTCCGAAGTGTACTTTTTATGCTTTCCACGGCACTCTCCTTTAAAAAGATGCAAATAAATCAGACTCACAAACTTGTTAAAATGATTATACACCATCAAGAAAAGAAAGTCATCATGCAGGAAGGGCAGTTTACTCAGGGGACGTCTTTACCATACTGTTCAGTATTCTGTCCTTGAGTCTCCTACTCTCATATGAATTTCCCTCTCGATCCACCAGGTGGCAGTATTCAACAGTTACGTGTAAAGCCACACAACCTGGTTGAAACACCTGCAAGGAAAGACACTCACCAATAAGCAGCCTGAAATATGCTGGGCAGAACTAACGTGAGAATCACGCCAGAAAAGTGTCCTGCAATTCCCCTCACCCCCAGAAGAGAAAAGGTGTACTTTAAGGGTTTGTTTGATACTTTGTTCCTACATTACAAGTAAAGTCAGGAAAACAAGAAAAAAGAATGAAAATAGGATAAGAAGAAAAGGAAATAAAGACAAAAGAGAAGCATAAATAATGAGGAAGAGGGACAGTGTTGGTGGTAAATGAAAGCAAGAAGGAAAGGAAAGAATGCTCTGAATGTGAGGACCCTACATTGCTAGCAACCCAGGTCAGGGCATGTGGGAAATTACAATCAGAAAGAGAAAGTCACTTGACCGTAGTCACACAGCAGTCAAAGCAGAGGCATCATTTGGGTGGAACTATCGCTAAGAACCACTGGGCACTGAATCCATCCATAACTAACTCCATGGGGCTCCAGGATCGAAGCCTCATAGATTGCTGGAGTTAAAACTGACTTTCAGGACTACCATTTCCAGAAAGACAAAGTGGTCATATTCTTCCTATTTTTCCTCCTAGGTACAGATAAAAACCCTAGACATAATGATAAACATAAGAGAAGACTCTAAAAGTTAGAGAGAGAAGGTAGACAGACTAGGAACCTCAGAACCCAAGAAACTACACAATGGTTAGTTCTCTGAGTTTCTTTTTTTGCCTCAAGATTAGATATTGGAGAAGTTAGCAACCTGGAAACACCACTGGGCATAAACCAAAAAAAAAAAAAAAATCTCCAAGTAAAGCCTGTTTTCTCTTGCCAAAGGACTAGAGAAAGGGGTAGCCTAGCAAGACAGGAGACTTTTAGACAAAGCCACTTCATTCCAGCCAAATGCCACAGAAGTTGCAGCCCCACCCCCACCAATAAAAGTTTAAGGGGGAGTCTAGATTTCCACTTTTGCCAGGATGTAATAAGGCAGCCCCAACTCCCTTCCTTTGCTCTACTCTCAACTGATGTGTTGTCGGAGACGGCTAAGTGAAAGCTGGGATTCTCATTCTCGCTGAGGAGTAGCAAGCACCCCTGACCAGTGGCCAGTGGAGAGCACGTGGGGATCCAGGACTTCTATCTCCAACAGGTGGCTCCCCTCCCTCTCCCTGCTGGAGTGGTGTTAGGGGAGCAGAGGAGGCCTAGTGGAGAGCTGGGCCCACCACCACTCAGTGATAATGAGGCCATCCCCCACCCCCATCCCACGTCCCGGTAATATCAGTGGAGGCTTCTTGGGGAACGTACCTCCCACCACTGCTTGGCAGTAACAAGGACTCTCTCTCCTCGGGTTGCCACAGAGGCAGGAGGATAACCTGAACCTCCATCCCCACCTGGCAATGACAAGGCTCTGTCCCCCTTTCCTCCACCAAAAAGCAGTGTCAGAGAGGACCTGCTAAAACATAGGACTCAAATAAGATCCAGAGTCCCATCACACAACACTCAAAATGTTCTAGCTTCAATAAAAAAAAAATTACTCGACATACCAAGCACCATGAAGATCTCAACTTGAGCAAAGACGGACAACAAGCGCCAACACCAAGGTGTTACAGATGCCCAGCAAGGCCGCGTAAGCAGCCGTTACAAAAGCTCCCTGTCGAGCTGCATTAGAACCTACCTTTACAGCCTTTGCTCGAATAGGGCACCAAAACCAAGGAAGCGCTAACTTACCGAAAAGGGTTTGGCTCTCTTTCTTTACTTTGCTTTTATGATAATGGGGGGTTGAAAAAGAACTAGTGTTTTTCATTGCTCACTTTGCAAATATCTGTGCAAGCCAAATTGGTGCCCAGCACAATAACTTGCCTTAGTCTGAAGGACTTTGGATCAACGTGGAGTGAAAAAATAAAATAGGCATCCTACGTAGAAATGTTTTCATTCTGGAAAAAAATGTAAAGTATCGTTGGCCTAATCCAACCTAAACTTTCCTCTGAATCAATAGCCTGTGAAACAGCTATGATTAAATACTGTTTCTTTAATCTGCTCACCACCTGAAGAATGATCCCTTTTCCCTCAAAGCAAAACAAGATCACCTGGCCATTGCTCTCCCGGGTCCTGCTGCTTGCTTGGCTCTGGGTTTATTGGCTTCGTTCTCAGAACCTCCTGGTAAACTCCTTCCCTGGCTCTTGCTCCCCAAACCCAACCTTTCCTTCAATCCTGGTGTGGCGCTGCCTTCTGCTTGGGGCATACCTGCCATCTGCCACCTCCTGCTTGGGGCATGCCTGTGTTTCCTTTCTGCCTACCTTCTATGTTGGAATGGGCAGAGCATACGCATCACTTAGAAATTCTGTATGTTACCCTCTTTGTATGTCCACGTCTACTGTGATAAATATCACTGTTGTTTGCCAATATGTTTAGTTCTTCTCCAGCCTAGCGCAATAAGATTATACCTATACCTGTCTCTCTCCCCACTACTCATTTTAGTCAGTAAAATGTTGGTGCAGATGATGTGTGTCACCTCTAGGTGGCAGTATTTAACAGTCGGTGCGCCGTGCTCCGTTCTACTTCCCCTGCTGCAGGCAGGCAGTGGTGTTCTGAAAGCTCAAACCTTCCCCGACCTAGGCCCTGAGCGAGGTGCCACGGAACAGACGCCCCAACCTCAGCACCCAAGTAGCAAAAGCAAGAAATGAACCTTTGTTTGAAATCACAGATGTTTTCGTTTATTTTTTCTGTTTACAGCACAACCCACCCTATCCGAACGGGTACTCAAGGCAGCTGAGACTGCTCCCGTCTTGTTAGCAATTCAGGGTTTCACGCCTTCGGGTTGAATTCAGCACTGACTGTTCGGTGGCAGTGCTTTCACGGGTTGGTCCATGCTGGTAAAATAGAAGGGCACCTCTGGGAAAGTGACGGCCCCTGGCGGCACTGAGGCTTCTCGGAACTCCGACAGGGGGCGGGCTTCCCCTTTGGGAATTACAGGAAGAGCTCGCACATAATAAATAGGAGCAGAGATAAGCAGTCACCTTGAAAGACATAATGGCTCCTGAGACAGAAAAACTAGTATTAGTGTTTGTTTTATTCCACTAACAAGTTTAGAGAAGAATGTAAATTGAAAAGGGAGTCTTCCTAAAGGGGGGGTAGAAAGGGCAGTCAGAGGCTAACTCATTCAACAAACGTTCACTAAGCCCTGAGGAGCTTGGTCCACCACTGGATAAGAGAGAGCAGTGAGATTCGCACCCACTCCCCTGCCCTCAGGGGGCTCCAAACAGAAGGGGAAACAGTGCTTCCAGAGTGCAGTTGAGCCAGCAAATATAATGAAGTCGGGTGGGGGCCACGACACAGACACACTTAGTGACCTGGAAGCCAGAAAGAGGTTAGAGTTCAACAGAATAGTCAGGGTGGGTCGTGGGGGGCGAGGTGTAAAGTTAGGAAAGATGAATACATTCCAGGGATCCGCTGTACAACGTTGTATTATGCACTGAAAAATCTGTTAAGAGGGTAAATCTGATGTTAAGTGTTCATACCACAATAACATGTAAAAATAGAAATATATATAAAAGAAAAGTGTTCTAAGCAGAAAGACCTGTGTGTGAAAAACTTCTGACCCTAAACACAAGGGGTCCGAACGTCCAGAAGGGAATTCGGCATGACCACCATTTTATACTGTGAGGAGAGAGTGGCCAGAGGAGAAACAGGGGACAGAAAAGGTCAGGACCTTGCATGGCACAAAAAGCCATGTTACAAAGTTTGGACTTTGAGTAACACAGACAGGTTTACTTTTTCAAACCGTCCCTCCGACCACTACAAGGAGAACTGACCAGATGTGACCAGGTAGAAGAAGACATAGGAACCATGAGGAGGGGAGGACTGTAGCCCAAACTCAAGCCGTGACAGTTGGAAGGAATGAAGTAATACAACACATAGGCAGCGCCGCTGGAGGGCTCGGTGACTGATGGCCCAGGGGGGTGAAGGAGGAAGAAGACCTACGTCTGTTAGCAGGTGGATGCTGGTGCCAGGACCGAGATGGGGAACCCACCAGGAGGAGGAGGAGGTTGGGGCGTAGACGATGAGTTCCGATTCGGGTGTGATGACTCTCAGGTTCTTGCGTGCTATCCAGGCGGCTCTGTGGGTCTGGGGCTCAGAGGGGTCTGGGCCCATTTAAGCGCTGCCCGGTGGGGATCTAGCCCATGCAGGCAATTTAGAGCACCACGGCTGTCTTAGTCAGCTCGGGCTACCATCAGAAATACCAGGGGCTGGGCGGCTTAAGCTGCAGATGTTTACTTCTCGCAGTTCTGAAGGCCGGAAGTCTAAGATCAGGGTGCGAGCATGGGCAGGTCCTGGTGAGAGCCCTTTCCCTGGTGTGCGGATGGCCGCCTTCTTTCCGTGTCTTCACACACCCAGGGCAGAGACCTTAGTAAACTCACTGCAATACATACAACTGCATGAGGTTCCCTAGTGGCTGGCCGGCCTGCCCTGAGGAATGTTCCTCTGTCCCAGCAGATTTTACCTCGCCCGGCTCGTACAGAGAGAGGAAATGGGAGCTTCACGTATGTCAGCAAAGTAACGGAGCGCAAAGAGAAAGGGCTTTGACGAGGGTTAGTGTGGCCCATGCGAACGAGAGCCCCTGGAGTCGTGCAGGGCCCCACCCGCACTGCTGGACCCAGACACACTGCTGGGAGCCCCTGAACTTCGCGGGCCAGTGCCTCACTCACCCAAGCAACCGCGGGGCCCTCAGTGGGCACTAACTTCCCTGTTCATGCCCACCTCAGAAAGAGCAAACCGAGAAAAGTAGCCACCCGCCCCAGGAGAATGAAGTGAGTGGGAAGAGTGTGTGGAGCCTTTAGTCCAGGATCTTGCTTTCGGTAGGCCATCAAAAATGGTGGCTCCTTTTAGTCATAGTGGTGAAGAAGACTAAGGATAAATAAAAGGCACAGGCGTGGCCTTGTGCACTTTTTGAGTAGGATTGCCACTGTCCTCCAGCTCATATTGGGACGAAGCGGTTATGCAGACCACTCCCTAACTTCTGCAGGGGACGGGGAGGGGCAGGTAAAGGAGAGACAGTGACAGAAGGAATTCCTCATCAAATGGCATGTTTCTGACCAAAGGAAATTCGTTTTCTGTTCTGATCACCGCTTGCCTGTCAGGAAGATACTCCTCATGTAAAATATAGCTAAAAATGCCCCGTAATTGGCATGAGGAAACTTCCAGGGATAATGTATCTGTTGATGGTCTTGATCGTGGTGCTGTTTTACATATGCAGGGGCGGGCAAAAGCAGGTCCACAGTGGTTCATACGGAACATAACACGGGAGCAGACTCTGTATTTCGTGTACTGACATCGGTAACCCTACCTTGGCCCACCCCCACACGTAAAACCTCCTGGGAAACACCGCAGTCAACACGACCCTGGCGCTATTCCTGTACGGGATGAAAGGCCCCTGGACAGAGCACTGCCCCGCCACAGAATGGGATGGAAATAACACGGGGCACGGCAAAGACATAAGAGAAGCCCTTCCACGGCCTCTCCTAGCTCACACGGGGTGCCACCGGCAGAGTAATCTTTCCCAGGGACGGCTTTCATCACGAGCACTCCCTCTCCCATTTCCTGTGGTCCCGAATGACTTTCACGGACAAATACAATGCCTGCCTTTTCTTCCCTCCAATTCTTCTCCTTTATAACCTGGTGTAGCCGGCCCACTGGCTGTTCTCCCTGCGTGTCCCCAGCTCTACTCAGGTGATGTGGTTCCTTTCCGCCCCCAGGCTGTCCTTGCCCACCCTCCCCCACCCCCAGACTCCAAGCCCTGCCTGCCCTCTTAGTCCCAGCTGAGTTTTACATCCTCTGCAAATCCTTTCTTGGCTTCACCGCCAGAAGATAATTTATCTTTCTTTCATTAAAAACCTATCTATAGACACTGTATTTCTGAACCCAAAATTAGGACATGTGGATGTAGAATTTTGAGCTTTTGACAGATTGGAAAGACAGTCTGGGAAATGTTGCTTAATGCTAAAAAATTGGACTTGGGAGGACATCTTGAGAGTGTATGGAGCCAGGGAAAAATATACTTAAAGTGGCGACTATATAGGGCATCCAGGATGCACGGCCCTGTCTGTCACTTCATACAGTGTATTATTACGTCATTTCACTCATCACTTTTCCAAAACTAAACTCTAACTACCTGAGGACAAGTATAGTATCGATACCTCGATGTACTCCCAACACCTAGGCAGGGCCCAGCAAATACTATAAAGAAATAGTTATGCGTGAACGATTTCAACTCCATAATCTCTGTGGGGAAAGGACTCCCATACAGTGCCACCATCATGCACACGTCCGTCTCCATCCCCCTGTGAACAGCACCCACGCCCGGGATGCAGCTCAGATGAGTGATATGGTGGATGAGGCAGAGTCAGAATCTTGTGTCCTTGCCTCCTCCTCTTGCCAATAGTTTAGGGAAGGCAAGAAAGACGAGGCCCTACTATAACATAGAGTGAGTTTTTGAAACCTTAACATGCATCAGAGTGCCCTGGAGCCCTTGTTAAAATAGGACTCCAGGGCCCCACCCCCGCAGAGCCTGTAAGTGCGGGGCGGGCCTGGGAATCTGCATTCTCACGCTCCCACTTGAGGCTGACGCTACTGGTCTTTGCACCACACCTGGAGTAGAATGATGCAGAGCACATGCTGAAGGGAGCAAGCATGATTAAGACCTCTTCATGAAAGTGGTAGTAGAAACCCACATCATCTTAAGAATGAAATCAGATCATCTTAGGAAAATGGATTTGTTGGAAGGAAGCTAGAGTAGGTAGCTCACAGTGTGAGTGGGAAAGCTACAGGAGCAGGTGGAGCGCGGAGGCCCTCAGGGGCTGAATTTGGGGACTCAGTCAGCCTAGGAACTCTGTCTCTTTCTTGCCCTTTTCTCTCTGCTTGGCATTGGTTCCCACTCCTGCTAATGAATTTCTTTCATACTGTGGACGTGGCTGCTAGAAATTAAATTCTGTTATCGAGTTCCACGTTTCAGTTATGTCTTACTATATTATAAGCCACCCCAAACTTGGTGGCTTAGTACAACAGTAACTATTTTTGTCACAAATCTGTAATAATTATTACCACTCTAATCTATTAATTGGGCAGGACTCTCATCTTTAGTCTTTGTGCTATCAGCTGGGGCTCAAAGTCTAGCTGGGGTGGCTGGAGAGCTGGGACCTGGAAGCATCTAAGGGACCCCTGGTCCACCCATCTGGTGATGGGTGCCGGTGTGGCTGCAGCCTCAGCTGGGGCTGTCAGCCAGGACACCGATCCATGACCTTCGGCTTCCTGGTAGCATGGGGGCTGGGTTCCAAGAGTAAGTAGCCCAACAGAAGCAGGTGGAAAGTGCATTACCCTTCAGTACATAACCTCAGATATCACAAAGCGTTTTTTCCATAGTCCCCAACTTACCCAGACTGAAGGAGAGGAAACATAAAACCCACTTCTCAGCAGCAGAAGTAAAAAAGGCGCATCAGAGAAAGAGCTGCAGTCTGGGAGACTCCGCTGTGAGCACTTTCTAAAGATGTAACCTACCACACTCACAACCTGAAACCGCAGATTTGCTCAATCACTGTCTGAAAAAATCCCAGGGAAGAACTTGGACGGACCTAGCCCTGGTCAATGCTCTTTCCCTTGACCAATCGTGGTAGCCAGGAGGGCGACATGCAAGGAGGAGTCTAGCCTGACTCAAGGCTCTGGCTGGCCAGAGAGGAGAGCAAAACGGCCTACGTTCTCTATAAGACAGAACCTCCCGGGTGGGGGTCATTCTGGACACCAGAGTCCTGACTGCAGTGATCGAAGAGTGTTCGTAGAGCTCGGCTACACAGACAGCTGCAACAACCTCTGGAGGGGACACTCCTCAGAAATGCACACATGTGTACGGACTGGATGTTTGTGTCCTCCCAGAATTCAGGTTGAATCTAACCCTAATGTGATGGCATTAGGGGGTGGGGCCTTTGGGGTAATTAGATCATGAGGGTGGAGCCCTCATGAATGGGATTAGTGCCCTTATAGGAGGAGACCAGAGAGCTGGCTCACGCTCTCTTTCCATCACGCAAGGACACAATGAGAAGTCGGCAGTCTGCAGCCCAGAAGAGGGCTCACACCAGAACTCGACCCTCATCTGAGACATCCAGCCTCCAGAACTATGAGAAGTAAAGTCTGTAGTAAACCACCCAGTCTGTGCTCTTCCGTTGCAGCAGTTTGAACTGGCAGAGAGACAGCTGCAACCAAAAAGACCAGTGAAAGAGGAACCATGACTAGGTGTTGGGTCAGTGAGAACAGTTCTGGTGGTCCCAGTCCTCAAACTTGTATTTTAATAAGGGACTTTTCTCAAACATTTTTTTCCCAGAGCCCATAATAAAAGAGAGAAAAGCAGCAATAGTTTCGGGCAACATTTTTAAATTATTCTGAGTGCAGCATCAAATGCATCACTGTTTAAGGAAACCCTGGAGTGACGCTGGGTAGCCAGGACTCTCCAACAGTTTGAAGGGCCCCTGGACCACGGGGCCCCTGAGGGCTCATCCAGCTCCATCCTTCTCTGGTTCATGAGTGTGGCCTGTGAAGGGCAGGGTGTTAATCCGTAACTCAAATAAGTTTTTAAAAGAGGAGGTGGTCAGTAGTGTAATTGGTGGGCTCTGTACATTCAATGTTAATGCTACTGAGGTTTAAGCGGGGAGCAGATGCTTAAAGAGAAAACTAGAGTTCACCATACAATACTTTCTCCATGAAAAATCCCTTGGGCTTACCCACCATGCCCTTATAATGCGAATCCATTTAAAATGAACTGGGAATCACCCCAAGATGATGCCACTCTCCCATCCCATCTCCTCCTCGCTCCCTCCTGCCAGACCCAGCTCCACAGTGTTCTTTTCTCAGAATATAAATTTAGCTCCTCAAGGAGGCTGGGCAAGGCCCCTGACGACTGTGCTCTCTGCAGGCGGTGTGAGTCATGCAGCCTCCCGAGGGGCCTGCCCTCCCAAGCTTGTCGGCATGTCTGTGTCCAGTCAGCAGGGCCTGGTTAAACACACCTGAAGGGAGGGACGTCCCCTGCGCTGCACTGTTCATTGGCCCGGAGAACCAAAACTGTAATTAAACCACTCCAGAGGATGGTCTTGCCCCCGTAGTTGGCTTCTCTAACTCCAGTTAGCTGTTTTCCTCCTTTACACAATGTATTCACAATGGATATATTATTCGGATCAGAGGGTGAAAGGAGACCCACTCTGCAGTGAAATAACACGCTTTTCTTCCCATCCTAAATTCTAAATTCTTGAAAGATTTTAAGTCAAATCTGATTACTTTTGCTTTTTACCCCTTGCCATTTCACACTGAAGCGCTTATTCCAGCCTGCCCCGTGAATATTTATGTTCCACCTCTCTCCCTCTCTCAACCCTCGGGCTCATGGTTTTCCCATCCCAGATGGCTAGCTCTTTCAAAAGGCCATTGAAGTGATATTCCCAGTTTTTATCGAAACAAGGGGGCAGAGGCTGCCACCTAGTGTCCAAAAGGAGGTGAGACATGCAGGAATGAAAGAAGTCAACTATGTCAGCAAAAGCCCCTTGTCCCCTAACCTGTCAATTTCGGGGAACGCTGATGAAAATTTTGTCACACAACAGACAGGCTGTATATACACTGAGAGCAAAAGAAATAGTGTGTGGATGGGAAAAAACATTCCCCTACCTTCTCCTGGTGCAGTGACCAATCATCTCAGTTTACTTGGGACTGAAGGGGGACCTAGGACAGAAAACTTTTCGTACTAAAACCAAGGAAGTCCTGGGCAAACAGGCTAGAGGCCAGAGAGGGCATTTCTTCCCAGCAATTCCGCCGAGTGAGGGAGAGGATTGGAGAACGGGGCTCTGCCCCAGGCCCCAGCTGGGGAGGGCTGACTGGGAGCTAGCAGCAAGCCAGCAGCAGTGCCCACGCATGCCTGCTTTTTCTTCTGATAGCTAAGTTTATTGCTAGTTTTTACTATTGGTCAACAAACCCAGCTTATTCTGCCCCTCGTGTCCTTGTTAGACCTATAACTTCTGTGTGAGTTGATCTGTCATGATTTATGGGAAATGGCCTTTTAATGCT
>PVKM010047307.1:0-11490 GCA_004027735.1 Carollia perspicillata
TATATTCTTTAAGGATAGGTACAAATGTAGTAAAATCATTAAAAACATGCATACATAGCAGTGATAAACACTAAATTCAGAATATCTCTTCCTTCTAAAAGGAGGGAGGGGAATGGGATTGGAGAGTGGTGTACATGGAAATCCAATATACTTATAATGTCTTATTTCTTAAAAATATCTTATGCAATTTGGTAAAAGTCATATCTGATAAAGCTGGGTGAAAGGTGTACCCATATTTGCTATGTAACTCTACACATTCTTTTGTATCATCAAGTATTTCATTTAATTTTTTAAATAATTTATCTTTCTAAAAATAAGCAGCCATTATTAATGCAAAACCAATAATGAGTACCTATAATGAGCCCCAAATTTATATGTAGAAACTATTGGGAACTGACAAAAGATTCTCTATGAAAACTACCTAATTTCCTCCAAAAGGAAATCATATTTTACACACATTCAGTCCCATCCATCTTTAAAAGAATACACTTTTTCCACGTTCATCATTATCAACCATGTCATCCTGTTGAGACCTGCTCCTGAATGAACGCTGCTTCAAAACATTCTCCACCATTTTCCAAAACAGTCTGTCACTGCTGGCCCACCTATGACACTACAGTAAATCTGTCTCTGTGATGTGCAGCTCACCTGCCTCAGGTGAAGTTTCTGGCCATCAGCAGTGACGCTGATTTTCTTACTTGGTCTTGAGACAGAGCCTAGCTGCTTGGCTTCACGTCATTTTCTTCGCCCTCCCACGTTGGTTATTGAAGCCACTCATGTGTATAGGCTTGAGCTCAGTGTGTTTTCACAGTTCTCATCATTCCACTGTGATCTGTGTCTGGGTTACTAATCTTGGACGAGCTGCAATTGAACGTTTTTACACGTCCAGGCATCCCAGGTTCTCCCTTACCTCCAAGCATTTGCACATGCTCTGTGTCTTGGGGTAGAGCACTCTTGTCTCAACCCTTGTTTTTCCTGCTGACTTATTATTCCCCTAAACCCTAGCTTAATCCCTTCCTCCTGGCAAACTGCTCAGATTCCGGGGACTAACACCCACTACATGCCTGTACACAATTATCATAACCATTCTCACCCACCCAATGTAAGCTTCACTCAGCCAGGGAGAGTGGCTATGTCATTCATCACACACTAACTGTCAAGCACAAAGCCCAGCATTCAGTAGATATTCAATAAATATTTCATGAATAAATGAAGGAAAATCAAGTCAGACTAATAGTCTACCCAGTAAATTATTCCTTTTCTGATAAGAGATACAGCTTGCATCCATGAAGTCAAAAGTCTCCCAGACAGCTTAAAGTTGCTTGGTAACTCACTGCAGATCAATCTTTCAAGTATCTAATTTTCTACAGGACTTTCTCTTTAATAAAAAATTTACCATTTCCAGGAAAACAAATTCCATAAGACTACAGCATACTATGTAAAGTTTGAGGTCTTTCATTTGAGGCCTTCTTTCAAGCCTAATGTCTTTAAATCTAAAATATTTGCCATGACAAATCTTTAGCTTCTTTCTTCCAGCTACAAGTAACACAGAAAGCTTTTCTCTTATTTCCCCAGCACAATGAAGGAAGAAAGAGCGAGACCAAGGATAAAATACACAAACCAAGTAAGAGCACTCAAAGAAGGCATTTCAGACTCAACTAGCTGGCACACACATGTAAACATGAGTGCAGAAAAGGAAAATCTTATTAACGCCGCTTGTTAGATAGTTGTTCTCATGCCAGTTTAAACTCTCCCTTCAGTTTGCTTCTGTAGCAGCAGCTGGGAACAATACTTCTTTTGAATGATTACAAGATTTAATGGTAATGTGATCCCAGGGGAGGCAGAACTAGCTACAGTGAGAGAAAAGCAACAAATGAGTATAAACCCATTCTAGTCTGTTATAATCGTACCAATTTTAACTTTATTAATTATATTTTACAGAATATAAGTATTTGCCATAAAGTGTTTGTGTACAGACATATTTCATTTTATAGATTCCATCGTATGTGTTATATATGGTTGTATTACAAATATATGTATATTGTATATTTCAGAAGTGAGTCTATTTTGCAATTAATCTTAGATTATGAGCTGATTTTTTTCTCTGGGAAAATTTTCTTGACATTTTTATAAAAATTTGTTTTTAAATACTTTTAAGGAAACTTGTAAAAACACTTTTGCTTAGCTGTGGATAGGAAACCCCCAAGAGTTCCATATTTTAATTCTCTAAAATGTTTAAAATTTCAAAAGTAGACCAAGTAGCATTATCCTATAGAAGCATCAGGAGATTCTTTGCCAGCGCCATCAGCACGGCAGCTAATGTGTTTCAGCACACATATTCCTGATTTCAGCACTGTTAATCCTGTGCATCTTTCTTCCAAAGAGCTCTAAATTATACTCTTAAGCAAGGCTTATTACTATGAATTTCGAGTAGATGAATTAATGTTTATACATTTAAAATGTCTCCAGCAAATGCAGCTGCTCGTGCCTGTGGCTGGTCGCAGAGGAGTGTGCGCTGAACACTGAATACAGTGTTTTCTGACTTAGATTTGAGCAGAATGTACCAGGCAAATCTCTCCAGTGTCATTTTTTTCTGAAACCAATGCACTGACCTAAAAAAAACATATTACTCAGAGTATGACTCTAGCTGGCTGCAGATATAACTTTGGGTGATGACAGTTACTATAAGGTATAGAGCTAAATGCTTAAAAACCATAAACCACGTCCCCTGCTTGCCCAGCCCTGCTCCCACTGACCTTCCCAAAGATCCCTCCCATTCTCTCTGTCACTGAAAACAACATGCCAACATGTCTCCCTTTCAAGCTCATGTTTAAACTGATGAAATTATGACCTGCTTCTGGGATTGTTTTACCCACAATCTATTAAAAGAAACTTACATAACTGTTTTCTCTTAAGGCCTCAGGACTATTTTGAAGAGGATGGGGGGCATCAGGGGACTAAATGGTAATGGAAAAATACAATAAAGATTAAAGTTTAAAAAAGAAGGTATATGGCGTTTTAAAAGTCAGAAGTAGAACAATTACATGTACACAAGATTAGGATCCCAAGTTACAAGTCAGACAGCTCTTTGGCTCAAACCCCTAGATTGTATTTCCTAGCAGTGAGTGGTTCAGCAAGTTCCATAGCCTCTCTGTGCCTCAGTTTCCACATAAAATAGGATGGTAATAACAACAGTAATTAGAGTTGTTGGAATAATTCAACAAAAAATCTGTATGGGCTTTAGCACAGTGCCCGGCAAAGCTTAATATCTCAATAACTGTTTTCTGCTACTGCTGCTGTTATTACTATTAATTTTGTATTTTAGAAAATAGATTTTTATTTTTCTCCAGTGTTGACTGAGCACAGTGAGGTAACAGGACTTGACATAGAGACCAACCACCAAATACTGCCTTACATTCATAGAACAGGTTCTAGTTCACAGCGTTGCTCCAACCTGACTACATTTCTGAGCCCCCTGACACTTCGCAAGAAAAATAGTCACAATATTTCATCACTCAGATTTTTAGCTACAAGGAAAACAACAAAAAAAACAATAGATTCTGGCTGATAGAAGTAGAAGAGCAGTTATTCTAAGTATGTTGGGAAACTCCTAGAGTATCATGGAGAAGGCCTGGCAAAGTAGGCTCCGAGAAAAGGGAGGTTAGGCAGACAGGATCCAGGTTCACATCACACCTCAGGGTCCCTGGCAAGCACACAACGACTTGACCCTCTGGTCTGCAGGCCTGGATCTTGTCATCATCCCCTGATTCTGGGCAACATGGCTTCTAATACCACTGCCACTGCTAGCAATCATTTGCCTGTGTTCATCATTTTTTATGGTTCCAGCAAACCTTCATCATGGCTTCTACTCTTTTCTGGGATACCAGATGACCAAAGACTCTATGGTCAGAAATACACAAGCTACTCAATTAACGACTCAGTTAACTGTGACCCACAGTGAATGGCCAGCTGCACTTACAAGGAGTCCTGGTGTTCCCTGACTATTTGAGAACTCCAGGGTACCAAAACACCTCTTACCAAGAAATAGGAAGAAGTTAACACTTTTAAAATAAGTTTTTAATTTATTTAATTTTGAAATGAAAAAGGGATGTTTAAAAAGCAGTTTCATAGAAAACTCCCATAAGCCCCGGAAAAGAGTCTTGGGGTCTAATAGATGTTTCATTTTTCTGACTCTTAACATTATCCTTTATGAATCTATATTTAATTATGCTTCCAAAAATATGCTTCTGATGCAGTGAGTAAATTTTTCTTAACCTGTCTCTTTAGAGAGTGACAGGTGTCACCCAGTTGCTCGGCTGAGTTCTGTAATTCCAACAACTGTACTGGCTTTCTTTATTGAAAATAATCAATGGCTTTGGCAGAGAGCAAGGAGAAGAAATAATGGCATGTTTTGGTGCATCTTGACAGCATGTTTCAGAGTGGCTGGCTGACCCTGTCAGTGTCTGCTTTTTAATTTTTTTTCTAATTAGAACCCAAGGGAACATTCCTAGGGCCTCAAACACTGACAATCCCCAAACATGTAGGGGAATGGATACCTAGAACTTGTATGTTTTTTAATCCACTGATGAATTTTATATTTTTAACCCTTCATTTGAACCTGGTATCATGTCAACAAAGTTATACAACTTGGAAAGATTCATTTGGACTCACATGCATGCTTCCATGGCAGCAAGAAAATGCTTGGATTGACAACGAGGTACCAGGCACACTTCATTCTTGGTTCTTTTCTATGATTCCAAGTAATTTTAACATTTTATGAATAGATATTATGAAATATTAAAATCATATGGCCATAATCAAGAGCTAAAGGGCATAGAGCATTTTCATTATAATTTATTACATATACCCAGAATCCCCATCGTTCGGCTGCCTGAATCAGTACAAACACTCTTTCTTGGAACTTTCTTTATTTTAAAAGACTTTTCTTTATATAGTGAAAGATGAGAATCATGTTGACAATTTGTCCACACTTAAGCTGCCCTGTCTCCTCACAGTAGAAAAGAATCTGAATAATTTGTATTAAATAATTTGAAATACTATTTTGTTAATAGATATAAAATGTTTAGCTAATTGGCCTCCTGAGACTTTAATCTAAAGCCACAGGCTGTCATTTGAACAACTCCCTCAGCTCAGGCAGTTGCCAATACAGGGGGAAAACCCTGAGTCTGGATCCATGGGCAAGTAGAACTTCAAGCACTATGACTATCCTCAAAACTGGGTTAATATGGATCCCAGGTAAGACAGAGGGCCCCTCCAGCCAAAGTAAGAACCCCTACTTCTCTCTGACTTGGGGTGGCAAATGAAAGTTAATACAAAACACAAGACAAGGACAATGGAGTGGTTTTCTAAGACCATGGTCACTGCTTCTAGTCTTGGCAAGGGGTTTACTGTCCAGTTGGGTTGATGTAGTAGCTCAGCTTCCTTGCTTCCTCAGCTCCTGATAACTTGCCTGACATCTCAGAGATTCTTAAAATATTCTTAAACCTTTGGCATCCCTTCTTGCCCTGGGCCTTATGAATAAAACATTTATCCAGTCAGCAGCTTTGGCAGGGAGGAAAAGCCAAGCTCCATCCATCAACGTCAGGGGCTGAATTACCCAGTGATTGCAGATCCTTTAATAACTCCACTTCTTTATGATGATGTTGGTATATAGTCAAATATTGCCAGCTCCTGAGCTGGCAATATTTTTGGTAAGTGGTCCTTTTCTAGCCTGGTAACATACCACTACCATGTGAAAACAAGGAGTGGCCATGGTGATCCCAAGGGTTTGTGTTTTTCCATTTGTGTTCTGTCTTGATTTCCTATGGCTGTTGTAAGAAAGTACCATAAATTGGGGGCTTAAACAACAGGAAAAAATTGGGGGCTTAAAGACAATTCCAGAACATAAAGTCTGAGGTCAAGGTATCTGCAGGATTGATTTCTTTTGAGGGTTATGAGAGAAAATTTGTTCCATGCCTCTCTCCCAAGTTTCTGGTGGTTTGCTGGCAAACTTTGGTGTTCCTTGGCTTACAGAAGCATTACCCAATTTCTACCTTTATTTTCACAGGATGTTCTCCCCATGTATGTATCTGTTTAAATATCCCCTTCTTATAAGGTCATCAGCCATATCAGATTAGGGGCATCTAAGTACATCGTACTTAGTATGACCATAACCAATTATCTTTACAATGACCTGATTTCCAAGTAAGATCACATTCTGAGGTGCTGAAGGCTAACATACGAATTTTGGGAGGACGCAATTCAACCTACAACGATATTTTCTGCCTTTTCCAAAGTGCATTTCTTCTTTCTGCTGGTTACATGAAGATCAACCAACCTACTCATAAAGGACTGGTAGGAAGTGTATTTTCCTTAAATAAGCCAAAAAAGGCTAGACTCCAGATGCACTCTGATTAACTTACCATAAGAATCAATTTAATATTCTGCAGTTTTGTGAGGTTAATTTGTAAAGCAGTTTTAGCAAGAACTATAAAATCAGTATTATTAGCATTTTATGAATAGGTTATTCTAAATTCCTCTAAACTGAGAATAAAGGAAGTCAAATAAAAAGTTTATCATGTAACATTTATGAATTTCCTATTGAATATACAGAAATAAAATTTCTTCTCAGATCTCTAAAGAATTACTTAAAACTAAAAAGTTGCCAGGATTAGGATTGAAATGGTTAAACAGAAGCACTCATTTAAAAAAAAAGTCATAGGACTCATAAAATTATTAATAATCCCAGATGATTTTACTAGCTACTGAAAAACATTAATATCATATTTTCATATTTTTTATGGAAAGGGTTCCCTACAAATACTCAGGAACATAGGAAAAGGGAATATATCCTCAGTAAACACAGAGAATCCATCTCTAAAGGATAAAGTTGATTCACAGTGAAGACAATTTCACTCATCAGGTTTTTATTTTCTATTACCCCTGGAAATAAATTTCCTAGCTTATCTAGAATAAAAATGTATTTCTTGTAGAGTCATCCATGAGATTAATCTCATCACGTATGTGGATTTTGACACATACCCACAAAGATATGTGGTCAGTATATCACTACAATTTGTGATACAATATCAAACACATAGACAATATAATTCAGTCCAATAAAAAGTGAACCAAGCTGAAGGAAAAATTATTAGTGTCATATAGACAAAACAACAGACCTCAGAGTTCACGTCTCTTGGGGCCACGTTGCCTCAATTTATGTGTAGCCAGGAGTCACGTCATTGTTCACACCCTTAAATTCTCAGGCAACGAGCCCCCCTCACACTCACACACCTGTACACACACACACACACACACACACACACACACACACACACGGCCACCGGCTTTCCTCTAAAGAATAACCAAATCCAAACAAACTGTTCTGAGGAGGCTTCCTTTCCATCATTTTCTCATTCAAACAAAGCTACTAAGAAAATAAAACTGTTCCACAACATAATTCCTTTCTATACCTGCCTGCCTTGGATCCTATTAATGAAACATATTAAGAATGTGTATGTTCATTAATTCTGCCCCAAAGACACATCAGCTAGCAAACACGACTAAAGCCTCTTCAGAGGTAACTGACATCCCATCTCACCCACAGTGCTGCCTGTGTAAGCAGTGAGAGCAAATTGTTTTTGCTGGTTTCACTGTATCATTTTGAAAAGGAAAGACCCATCTCCTTAAATGACATTTGTTTTTAGTTCTACAAAATGCCATTTCAAATACATTTGATTACTTTTCTCCAACTGAAAATCATATTTGATACAGATATAGACAATATTATAAACTTAAATACAAATGATGTGTCTGACTATTAGAGATGTATATACAGAATGGAGTACATTCCATCTATTATTTACAAAAACACTCTTCTGTTCTACACTCATGCTCTGTGGTCAAATTCAAATTATTCATCTGAGAAGTCAAAAAGACAATGACTAGAAATAATCTTTGCAGAGTGCTAAGGGATTATTCTCTTGTTCTGTTGGGGCTTCATTTTCCAGGTAACTTTTCTGATAAGTGGAGAACTTTCTCAGAAAGACCTCCTTGTTCACACTGTCTTCAGCACTGTGACATTTTATGTACCTGTTTTAATGAACTATTAATGTTATTATCATAACATTTCCTCAGAAAGCAAAAGTAGCAGTCCCTGTTCTCAGAGTGTCCTATTGAAATTAAAAAGGATTGATTGCTTAAACACCATTTCCCAAGGACTGCTCTTATTGTGGGTTTACAGGAGATGGTGCAGTAGGGATTTTGTTGTCTTGTGACTAGGTCAACTACCTATGGCTTCTCTTTCTCCAGGAGCTAGGCCAGGATCCCTGAGATCACAGACAGTTGTAAAAATAGGCCACTAGCCAGTATGAGCTGTGACCTGTCGCATGTGCCAGAGCAGAAGGAGCTCTCCATAGCAAGTTTTTGTTAATTCTCAGAGGAAGTATGTGAGGAAGCATGAATTCCTCCCTGGTTCAAGAGCCCCCATGCCCTGAACTTAGAAGATGTATTCAACAAAGCTGGGCATTCAAAGCTCTGATCAGAGAAGAGGAAACACCTCACAGTCACCCACCTTCCTAAAGAGCCTTCAATAAAGTCTGAATTGGGAGGAAATTTGCAGATAAAGATAATAACCAACATTAGCACTCAGCAGCCTCCACAGCTCATTGCTAACCATAGTCAGAGCATGTCAGGTCCCTGAAACATAAGTATCTTTAATAAAAGCTACTGTGTTCATTCCAGCTTTTTCCCCAGTTTCATCCTGAGACCCAAGAGAATAGGCCTACTGTCACAGTTGAGAAAATGTTATAATATGAATTGGAAGAGCGCCCAGATGCAAAGACAGAAAAACATCCTGGTGAAGGTGCCCGGGTGAATGTCACTCTGAATCACCATCCTCTGCCACATTGCCCAAAGTCCTGTGCATGAGGACAGGCTACAGAAAAGCTTTGTTCTCTTCTACCTCTGTGGCTTTGCTTCTGCTGATTCTAACACCAGAACACTGTGTTTCTGGCTTTCACAGGCTTGGATCCTTCTCATGCATCAGATTTCAGCTCAAGTATCGGCTCCTTAAAAGGGCTTTACTCCTGTCCCATTGAAGTAATTTATATCTACTATTGCCTATCCCAGGAATCCTTTCCTTATTCTCATTGATGTTACCACATCCTCTGCTTGTCTTATTTACACTCTGCTTCTACACTGGGCCAAATGCCCCTGAGGTCAGGAACTGTCTTAATTTCATGGGTACAATATCTACCACACACGGGATGCCCAAGAAAAGTTAACTGACTTGGATGTGTTCTAGAGCAGCACTATCCAACAGAACTTCCTGGAATGATGGAAAGAATCTATATCACGCCCTGTCCAATATGGTACCCACTAACCACATAATGTTATGAAGCACTTAAATTGTGATTACTATGGATGAGGAACTAAATTCTAAATTTCATTTAACATCATTTTAATTAAGTTTAAATGTACATAGCCAGACGTAGCTGTGGACTGCCATTCTGGAGAGTGCAGTTTTAGGACAATCCACCCATCCTCAGAAAGGCACACACTAGTCCCAAACAGCTAATCTGACTCAAAGAGAAGGAGCTACTCTGAGCCTGAGTTTGGTGTTTTTGTGAGCTACTCAACCATGCCTATGCAGCCTGGAAATAACTATTATTAACCTGCACAACACTTTTCTTGGGTATAGAATATAGTGTATATTATAAAACTGGATAATTTGGACCCAATTTGAAAAAGAAAGTTAACATTTTTCTAATTCATTTTGATGGTGATGTCTGCATATACACTAAACTCAAATATCTTTAAAAAGATTAAAACAGGCATTGACTTAAGCTAATTCCCCAGTATCTGTTTAACCAAAACAACAAGAGACAGCAGAATAGGGGCCTTCTCATTGATTCAGTGGACTGTGGCCTTTGAGGGCTGAGGCTGGATCTGCTGGTTCTACGAGAGGTTTATCCCCAGGGCCCTGGCACAGTGGAGAAGGCACTTAGTAAAAATGTTTTGAATGTACAAATAAATCCTATAGAGTCATTATGTTCACTTACTTCGGCTTATTTACTTTCTCGTTTTCTTTTCCCATTCATTGTATTTATTTTCTCAACTGAAGAAATAAAAGTGATGGATAGGGAAAGGCAGGTTGTGTTATGGAATAAAAAAAGGCTTTCCCCACATATTCTCAAGTTTCTCAGATAGAGTGACCCAAGCAATGGGTCAATGTCAAGAGAGTAGGAGAGCCCCTGGCCCAGGCAAGGTTCAAATTCTCACCACGTCCAAGTGCCAAGGGATGGTTAGAGGGCACAGAAGGTCCTGCCAGACAGTGGAATTTTCACTCATCTACCAAGAACTGGCTGGCACCCAAGGCTAGATCCCAAACAATGTGATGATGATGCTAAGGAAGGAAAACTAGACAGGGTATAATTGGCAAATAAGAGATGAAGCGTGTTCTCAGTAAGCCTGATCTGAATTCAGTTGCACCAGAGTTTAGCACTTTTTTCTCTGAAAAAAAACAGATCCCACCACCTCTTCTCACTTCTAGAGCAGAGGATCACACTATTCTTTGTGTGTGTGTGTGTGTTCCTATGTTGCAAATGGATCCAACTATAGTCTGTTCTATTTTTAATTTAATCTTTATTTTATTTTACCCATTACCATTTAGTGTCCTTATACCTTCTACCCCCACAGTCACCATACTGTTGTCCATGTCCATGAGTCCTTTTTCCTTTCTGCTCAATCCCTCCACCCTCTAACCTGCTCCCCCACTAGCTGTCATCTGCTCTCCATCTATGAGTCTGTCTCTATTTTGCTTGTTAGTTCAGTTTGTTCATTAGATTCCACATACAAGTGAAATCATATGGTATTTGTCTTTCTCTGACTGGCTTATTTCACTTAGCATAATGTTCTCCGGGTCTATCCATGCTGTCATAAAGGGTAAATTTTTCTTTTTATGTTATGGCCAAGTAGAATTCCATCGTGTAAATGTCCCAGAGTTGTTTTATCCACTCATTTATTGATGGACACTTGGACAGCTTCCATATCTTGGTGATTGTAAATAATGCTACAATTAACATAGGGGTGCTTATATTCTTTCAACTTAGTGTTTTGGGTTCCTTCAGAAAATTAAACAAATGGGACTACATCAAACTAAAACATTTTTGCACAGCAAAAGGAATCATCAGCAAAATAAAAAAGACTACTCACAGTGGGAGAACATATTCACTGATACATCTGGTAAGGGGTTAATATCCCAAATTTATAACATACTTACAAAACTCAATAATAAAAAACAACCAAATTAAAAAATGGGCAAAAGACCTGAAATAACACTTCTCCAAAGAGGCCATACAGATGGCCAATAGACATATGAAAAGATGCTTACTAATCATCAGAGAAAGCACATTTAAAGCACAATGAGATGCTATCTCACACCTGTTAGAATGGCTATCATCAATGAATCAACAAACAAGAGCTGGTGAG
>PVKM010047308.1:0-11483 GCA_004027735.1 Carollia perspicillata
GAGAGAGAGAGAGAAAGAGAAAAACATTGATTTGTGGCTCCACTTACTTATGCACTCATTGTTTGATCCTTGTATGTGCCCTGACGGGAGATTGAACCCGAAGCCTTGGAGTATTGGGATGATGCTCTAACCAACTGAGCTACCCGGCCGGGGCATTTATTGCTCTTTTTATCTGAAGGCACTTTGAAAATTTGGAACCGAAGCAGGTTTTCCGAAGTGCCAGAATCACGGACATTGAGCACTATCTGGGACCTGGAGATCCAGCTTGTGTCACTTTTCATCCTTTTGCAATCAGGAAGCCAAAAAAGTTTATGTTACAGCTTTAATGTCACAGAGCCTGCCAGTGGTAAAATCGCACTGGAAAGCAGATTCCCCAGCTCCAAGTTCAGAGTTTTTAATTCACTGACTTGGCCTTCAGACCCACTGTAGCCTTTGGCCTTTAGATCTGTCAACATGAGTCTGTGGCACTTCTATTCCTATTCCTGCCTTTGTCATCTCGCTAGTGGCTGAGGTTGTCCCCCTGGCTCCTAGTTTTCTGCCTCTGAGACTGAAGATCAAGACACATGGCACTGCTAGATATTATCTTAGTGTTCTTGCACCTTCTGTAACATTGGAGAATGTTGTTTATTGTTAAACAGATACAAAATCTTATTTTCACCTATATCTTTAAGAAGCGTGGATGAAGGAAAACATGTTATAAAATAATTTTTCATTCTTTACTATCAGTTTAAATGTAAGTTCTGAGGAAATATATATCACATATGGAAATGTTTGCATTAAGTCCATGATGTTCTCCAATAATTCCTACTTTTAAGGGAAGAAAAAGACGGATTGCAAAGTTCGTATGACCCACAGAACGCATGCTCACTCTGGTTACTGCCAAGCTCAGGGAGGGTTCTGACAGGTAACAGGACGTACCAGGAGCAGCTGCAACAACAGCACCAACAGAAGCAACATGTGTTGTTGGGCCTCTGGTTTCCAGGTGCCTGCGACACGGCAGGTGCTCCTTCATTTTGCGGCGGCTGCCTTTTTCGCATTTCAGCTGCGTTAGTACTGGACTGGCTGCAAGAAGAGAGAAAACATAAGGCACGAAGAAAGGTCACAATAGAGAGAAGTTGCCTGTCCTGAAAGGAAGCAAAATTTGACTACACGGTGGGGGCAGGAAGGTGGTTTAGAAAAGGGGAAAATGAATAGGCCTCGGCAGTCAAATGAAAAATTCTCCAGGACAGCTTTTAGGAGAGTATCCTAAAAACTTTGGGGACCAACTTCGAACGTTATCTGCTACATAATATGTTAGTAGCAATCTTGCCACGTAATCAGAATCAGTGGGCAAGGTAAACATCGGGTGTGGAGCTTTGTTTTTAACTTCCTTCCTCACTCAAGAATGACTGCGCCTGCTTCTCTGTAGGAACACCTTCGAGGGGTTATGGGGGCGTGTGCTTCCCGCTTCCTCACTGCGCTCTGCGGTGAGGTTAACCCAGCTTCAAAAATCATCACGGCGAGGCTGTTAACTAAGGACATTGTGAGGAAGATCAAGAGTGTTTTCAGTGCTCTCTCGCCCTTTTGTAAAAATACTCAACCTCTTTTTTCTCCAGGCACCTAATCTAGATAACATTGGCCAAAGGCCTGATGCTCCGAGCTACAACCTGGCTGCAAAGGCGTCGCCTCCTTTGCCTCCGCCACCCGGACTCATGTTTTCTCGGTAGAGAATTGTGAAAAGAGACAAAGTGACCCAGTTGAGGAGAAGTACTGTGGTGGGATTTGTATTAATCTCATGGCAGGTAAGGAAACTGCTGGGAGACAGGATGGCCCACCTGTCATCTTACGGATCAGACCAAGCAAGCTGCTTTCTACGTGTAGGCCCAACTCTGATCTAGGACTTTGCTGAGGATGGAAAATGAAGTTTTGTTTTAGTAGAATAATATCACATTTAGCATGATGTTTCTGAAAAAAAGAATGAATTCTGCTGAGTGATTTTTTCCAAAATATGCAATGCATGTAAATCATGTACACGCATGGTCATACGTGTAGCTGAGAGCCATGCATGTTAAAATGTCAAATACTTCAGGTTGTTTTGGCATTGTGAGCTTTGAAACTTAAATTTTTAGTTCTAAATACAGTGATAGATACTTAAAAAAATTACCATGTTCTTGAAAACAATATAAGCATCTCTTTAGACCAGAAACAGACCACAAAACCAGAGTGGTCAGTGAACGGGGGCTAACATCACAGGCATTTTGTAACTCAGGTGTGGGAACAGCAAGGTGCAGAGGTCCCATATTCCAGCCGGATATGCAATGCTCCGCTGTGAGTAGTGGGAGCAGGTCCAGGTACCTGCATAAAGCCAGGGGCAGTGTGGTTCCGCTATTCGTAAAAGGATGCTGAAAGAACTGTGGGCACCACTCAGGAGGGAGAGGACACAGGGAATGCCGTCCAGGCCTGACCTAGGCCAAGCAGCCCACAGGTTTGGTGTCGTGGGTCAGAGATGTACGTGCCCAGCTCCACTGCTGGGTGGCAGGAAACCCTGGGATGCTGACGGAAGAGTGACTGTGGGACTGAGGGAATCGAGGGACTGACTACAGGGACAAGTGAAAAGCGTTACATTAGGAAGAGTGAGTGAGAGTGAGAATATGCCTCTTACTCCACATGCTGCCCGAAATCAAAAAATCCCAACAGCACTGAAAAACGGAGATCCCACTCAACAGCCAGGAAAGGAATACCCTCCTGATAAAATGCAAAAAAGTAAAAACAAAAACAGAATAATCTAAACTTAGTTTAGCCCTGGCTGGTGTGGCTCAGTGGACAGAGTGCCTGCATGTGAACTAAAATTAGTTTAATAAGCATATTAAATTAATGTAAACAATGTGATAAAAGACTGTGAGAACATTTGTCATATTCATAAAGAGAGCAAGGAGTTATAAAAACAAATAGAGGCAAATATGAAACAAGAGTAGGGAGAATGAAAAACAGACATGTAAAAACAAAAACACAGCCGTTAAAAAATTCAGATGGAATAATATCTTCCCAAAACATCCCAAAGAGAATAAGCGATGGTGCCAAAGAACTGTGCCCAGAATTCAGCAAAAAGATAAAAAATAAAGGAGACAAGTACAGCAGTGACATTGAACGGCTCCAATATACGTCCAGTGAGATTTTCACCACAAGGAGAGAATTAGCTAATGGATTACCAAGGAAGTATTATTTTCAAGAAGTTGGCTGAGAACTTTCCAGAACTGCAGGAAAGCAAAACGAAACAAAGCCTCACATTAAAAGAGCATTTGGCATGCTGCACAATATTAATAAAATAAAAATAGAAGTAGATCCACACTTAGACGCATCATAATAAAACCACAGAACTCTGAAGTAGTGTGTGCTGACAGTGGCCTTCATGAGCAATAGTAGAGGCCAGAGACAACGGGTCAGGACTAACGTTTTCCACGTGCTAAGGGAGAAACACTATCACCTGTGCTTTTATATGTAGCTAAACACTAATTCAAGAGCGAAGATGATCTATGACATATAAACTGAATTTATTACACAAATCCTTGCTGAAATCAACTTTGGCCAGAAGAAAACAATTTCAGAGGGAAGGAGTGGAACATAAGTGGTATTTGCACTGAAATTGATAAAATATGACAGTGGATTTAATTAATGGCCAGCTGAAATAAAACTCCATGTTTCTCTGTTTAGAAACAGTCTGGAAATAAATCTGACTACATAAATTTGGAAAATAAGAGAGTTGTGCTATCCCTCCACGGACGCTGTTTTTGTTTACATCACAGTGACCCCAGGTTGTTAAATTTGAATCATTTTATCACAATTGTCTGAGCCTATCAGCATTTGACACAGTGATCATTCCACCCTCTTTGAAACACTTTCTTCTCTCGCCTTCTGGGGTCACCTGGTTGCTTCCAATCTCACCAGTCCCTTCTCAGTCCATTTTGTTCATTCCTTTTGATCTCCCTCACTTCCAAATTTTGGATGGCCACAGTACCCCATCCCAAGAAATCCATTCCCTGTCTGTATGTATTTAACTCCTTGAGATTTTTACTGGGCCTACCAGTTTTCTCTTCAACATTCTCAAATTTACAGTCCCATAAAGATGGGGTATTTTTCCAAATTTGAGACTCTTATATTTAACTACCTCTTTGATATCTCCATTTGGTTTTCTCAACTTGGCATCCCAAACATAACGTGCACTAATCTGACTCTTATCCCACCGACTCCGCCACCACAGCAGTTGCTCCCAGCTTCCCCACTGCCTGTAAGCGAAAAGCCCCATCTTTCTGATCATTCAGACCAAAAGGAATCAGGAGTCCCCCTCCACTTCTCTGTTTTATTCAAGTCCCACCTCGGCGGAGCTGCAAATCTCTCTCAGCTGGTCTCCTCCAGGTCTCTTCTACCTCGCCCTTCATCTCTTCCTCTTCCTGGGTCATTCTGTTAAAGTGAATCTTTCTAAAGAGATGATTTCAGAAAAAAAAAATCTTCCACCTGAATTCACTCTAAATCTTCCAGCTTCTTCCCATTTCACGCAAAGTCAAAGCCACTGTTTTTGCCATGTGGTCCTTCGTCACTTCTCTGAGTGCGGATTCTTTTCTCTCCCCCTTACTCTCTCTGTTTAACCAAAGTGGCCTCTTGGTTGCCCTCCCCACTGCCCCCAGAACATCATGTGTCAGGGCATTTGCACTTCCTGTTCCACACTCAGGGCTCGACTCCTTCACATCTTTACTCGCAGGTTACATTCTCAGCAAAACCTTCCCTGCTCCCTTATTTAAAATTGCAACTCCCTCACTCCATCTCCCGCATAACCTCTTGCCCTTCCTAGTTTAATTTGCCTTCATACTATCTAGCATCATTGGTTATGCTATAAGTTTTACGCATTTGTGTGTCTAGCCAACTAGAAATTAAGTTCCATGGAGGTAAACATGTTTGCCTATTTTCTCTTCAGAAACATGCACACAAAGTAGCTTTATACCAAGTGCCCTAATCTGTATCACAAAAATTTGCAGAAAGGTTCAAAAAAGCTTTCTTGAGAATTAAGTACCTTAATTTCCTTACTGTTAAATATTTAATTTGGAAAAATTCAGAGGGAAATGCCATCTGGGCTATCAGTTTATTTGGGGAATCTCTAGGATGTTGTGGGTTGAAATCGCTGTAAAGGTGTCCAACTATCATTTGACAGATTTGCAAGACCTTTCACTGTGTGCTTAGCCTTTTGGCTTTTCTAAAAGTGACAATCTCACTACACAACCATTTTGGCCATTAGAACGAAGTAGGCACCAGTTTGTACTTCTTAATCCCTTCAGCCTTCACCCAGCCTCCCAACACCCCTCCCCTCTGGTTTGTTTTCAGGATCACCTCGAAAGTTATGTAAGTGTCTAACCACTATGCTGTACACCTGAAATTAACATAAGATAATATTGAATGTCAACTGTAATGGATAACTTTTTTAAAAAAGAAAGATGTAGGAACATTCTTTTTCTTCCAAAGTAAGAAATATAAAACAATTATCCTTGTATTTATGCATTACGATATAATGCAAAGTTATTCAGCCTCGAGAGAGAAGGAAGCCTTGTCCTTGGTGACTGCACTCGAGAGCATTGTGCTAAGTGAGATAAAGCAGACAGAGAAAGACAAAGCCTGTCTAACACCACTTGTGTGGGGGATCCAAAAGAGCTGAACTAGAAGAAACAGAGGATGGTGGTAGTTACCAGGGGCTGGGGGTTGGGAAAAATGGGAAAGATGCTTGTTTAAGGGTACAAACTTGCAGTTAGAAGATGAATAAATTCTGGAGGTCTAAGGCACAGCATTGCAGTAATCATTAATCATACTGTATTATACATTTCAAAGTAGCTAAAGAACTAGATCTAAAATATTCTCATCATACAAAAAAGAAATCATAAATATGTGACATGGTGGAGGTGTTAGCTAAATTACAGTGGTAACCATTGCACAATATATAAATGTATTAAACCAATACATTGTATACCTTAAACTTATATAATGTTATATGTCAGTTATATCTTTATATCAAAAAAATCTTTACAGTTGGAGCAATGAACAAAATAAAACAAGCTAAAATTAAAAAAATAAATACAGCCCTGGCTGGTATGGCTCAGTTGGTTGGAGCATTGTCCCATAACTGAAAGGTTGTGGGTTCAATTCCCAGTCACAGCACATACGTAGGTTGCTGGTTGGGTCCCTGATCTGGATACATACGATCCCCAGTCCAGGAGCTTATGGGAGGCAACTAATCAACGTTTCTCTTTCACATCAGTGTTTCTCTCTTTCCCTACCTCTCTCCCTCTCTTTAATTAACAAATAAATAAATAAAGATAAATATAAGGATATGAACTTGGTTCTAAAAAATCTGCATTAGACTAGGATGAGAGAAACATGGTTAACAGGAGCATATGAAAAATTCTTGGTAATTTAGTGGACAATAAATTCAGTAATAAGCAACAATTTAACATAAACAAAATGCTAATGGAAATTTTAGAATGCATTGTTGGAAGCACGTATTTTCTTTTAAAAGGGGCTGTTGACAGGTCTTGTCCAGACTGATTAAATGGCTACGTTCAACTCTGGTCACCACCGTTGAAGGAAGAAATTGAAATGTGTTTAGAAGACTGAAAGGAGATGCCTTGGAAATACTTTAAAAATCTCCTAAGAATACTACTTTTAGAACAGTGTTAGGTCTAGAGAAGACCCCGATAATCAGAATACTAATTTTCTAGTATTCAAAGTGATGTGATTTGAAAGAATATAGGCCTGTTTTGTTAGAGTCTAAGTGTTAGACGATGGATTGATGAATAGGAGCTGCTGAGAGACTCTTGCTTCCAAGTATGGAAAGTTTGTCTGATTCTCAGAAGAGACCATAATTTACCTGTGAGCTCAGCATCAAGCCAAACATGCTTGGGCGCTCAGGCTCAGACTAGACAACACTTTGGAAGAGGCTGACTTACGTTGGCCTCAAGTCTATATGGATGGTTAGACTGGGTTAGACTGGGCAATCCTCTCTTAGTTCTGAGGTCCCTGGTCTTGTTAGGGGCTGTGCAAGCTATCTGTTCTCTCTTCAAAATACATCTGGGGAAGGAGATGGGCAACCTGGAAACCTCTACTTTTTAAAAATCAATTTCCACATTGTTGTAGATTATATTGTCAATTCTTGAGCACTGACTAATATTGTTCCTCATTTGTTTTGCTTATACATTGTTTCCCAATAGGATTGTAAAGCTCTTAATGTGAAGGAGAAAAATATCTTATATATTGGTTTTCCTGTAACACAGCAGTGTATTCTGTCAATAACAGATGCACAATAAGTGTTGTCTATTGAATATGAAAGATTCCTTTGCTTATTAAAAATATCTATTTTCCCAAGGCAGAGATTTGTACACTATAATACAATTCTTACAGCTCCAAGGCACACTGTCAAATTTGAACAGTGCTACTTTTCCCAAAGTATCCCAGATGGAGGATGGGGATAAACTCATAGCCAGGAAGCTTAGAGGATTGAAGCTCTGGAAGAACCTGCTGCAATGTAAACACTCACATTTCATCTTAAAAATCCATATAAAATTTGCTTGGTGTTTTGATATTGGAATACATAAATATATGAATAATTGTTTTATATTTCCTTACTTTGGAAGAAAAGGAATGTTACTACATCTTCTTTTTTAATTTGTCTATTATAGTTGATATTCAATATTATATATGTGTGTGTGTGTGTGTGTGTGTACACATAGTTTCAGGTTACAGCATAAAGATTATATATCTATAGAATTTTCAAAGTGATCCTGAGAACAGATTGATGGTTGCCAGATGGAGGGGACATGGGGGGCTGGCTGAGAAAGGTGAGGGGATTAAGAAGCATGGATGGGTACCTACGTCTTTCTTAATGGTCAAGCTGCTGATGTAGTGAGATTACTAATTTTGGAAAATCAGTCGAATTGGGAAATAACTGACTTTGCACACCAAAATCAGTGACTTCTCATTTCACTCTTGGTCTTATTTTGGTTTTAGAACTCAAACTTACAAACATACACATGGCAACCTCCTCCAAGCTGCACTGTGGGGCGGTGATTAAACCAGCTCTGCAGTCAGGTGGTCTGTGTCCAAACCTTGCCTCTGCCAACAACTGGGTGACCTTTGGTTAGTCCCTTACCCTCTTTGTGTCCCAGTTTCCTCATCTGCAGATAATTATGGATGATAATAGAATGCATCAGTACATCATTACTACTGTAAATGTTAAATGGACATGAAAAGGACTCAGAACAAGACTTTGTACATATATATATATAGTAAGCACTCAATAATGACAGCTCTCGAGGTGAAACGGGATCAAGTTGCTCATAACGTTGGGAAAAAGGTGTTGTGGTACAAAGTTTTCAGGCGAAGATGTGGAAGATTTCCATCAGTGTCTTTTTGCTGTGAGATGATTTTACTTCTTACTGGGTGGGGCTTCATTTGCATGGGGTGGAATCTTCTTATCTCAGGGATCTACACAAAGGCTTCCTCAGTGAAGAAAGAAGATGAATGGTTTGGTTTTTCATGTCACCAGGACACTGTAGTTTTTATCACATGTACATGAAGGAGTCTCCAGGGACTCATAGTACCCACAATCAGCGCCTTCTCCAACAAACTTCATTATAACTGTGGCCGTCTTGCCATGTTTAGGGAAAGCATTCAGTTCTGCCATAGAGCTGTTGATTCAGTGTTTAGCCCTGCAAAAGGTACTTGCTAAATAAGCCCAAACCATGAGGCCCTCTTTAGCACCGGAGCGGACAAGGAAACAATTCATCACATATGGATCTTTATTTCTAGTTGTGATGTATTTTCCCTGTGGAGGAAAACAACTCACTCCTCCATTTAAACCATCTGATACCCACCCTGCTTTGCAGATATCTACGCAATGGGGCAAGCTTTCCACGTCACTCCTTGGCTGGTGGCATATTTTTCTAAAAAGCATTGTCTCCACACCAGCTCTTGCTTTTTTTCCCTTGGATGGGGGTGGGTATTTTTTAGTGTGCTATTTTCAAAACTGTGGTACAACAATCCTCCTTATCTGCCGTTTCACTTTCCACAGTTTCAGTTACCTGGGGTCAACCATGGTCTGAAAACATGAGATTGAGAATTCCAGAAATATGCGATCCATTAGTTTCAAACTGTGAGCCACTCTGAGTATTGCACTTCGTCTCATCACATAGGCACTGACTGCATCTTCTCACACCATCACAAGAAGGCTGGGTACAGTACAGTAAGATAATTTGAAAGAGAGATAGACTACCTCACTTTTATTATAGCCTATCACTATAATTGTTCTATTTTATTATTTGTCATTAATCTCTTACCATGCCTCACTTACAATTAAATTTTATCACAGGTATGTATAGGGGAAAACTTAGAACACCTAGGGTTTGAGGCTACCCACAATTTCAGACATTGGCTGGGGATCTCAGAACACATCCTCTATAGATAAGGGGGGGCTAGTGTGGTACCCCTTCAATGTTCATCTTGCTTACCATCCCCTCTCTGTCTTCTACCCTCCTATCTGCTAAAAATAGGTGCATTCCTCTCAGTGCTACACAGTATTGTGCACTTACCACTTTAAGTAGTAATTTGCATACAAGCCTGCTTAAATTACCGGACTCTGACATCCTAGAGTCTCGAGCCTCTCTTTTGGGGATCCCCAGCATCAGGTGGAAGCACTTCCTCCTGGCAATCTTTGCCAGCCTCCCAGCCTGTGGGAAGGCACCTGGCACTACCCCACCTTCTGTGACCTGTAATTCCTGTGTTGTATGTGTTTTTCCTACAAGACTACGAGTTCTCCTACGCACCCCGATGTTCATAGCAGCACAATTTACAACCAGCCAAGTGCTGGAAGCAACCTAAGTGCCCATCAGTAAATGAGTGGGTCAAAAAACTGTGGTACATTTACACAATGGAATACTATGCAGCAGAAAGAAAGAAGGAGCTCCTACCCTTCGCAACAGCGTGGATGGAACAGGAGAGCATTATGCTGAGTGAAATAAGCCAGGTGGTGAAAGACAAAGATCATACGATCTCACCTAGAAGTGGAACCTAATGAACAAAACAAACAAGGGAGCAAAATAGAACCAGAGACATGGAAATAAAGAACAAACTGACAGTAATGAGAGTGGAGGGGAGAGGGCAATAATAGGGGGAAGAAGGAGAAGGGTCATCAAGAAACATGTATAAAGGACCCATGGACAAAGCCAAAGGGGGGAAGGATTGAGGGTGGCAGGTGGGCATGGGTGGGGTGGGGGAAAGTGGTGGCAGGAAAATGGAGACAAATGGAGACAACTATACTTGAATAACAATTAAAAAATGCAAAAAAAGAATGATGTCTGAGAACAGAACAACAACAAAAATGACTGTGAGCTCTCTGAGCGCAGAGGCAGAGACACCCATCGTGGCGCTCTTGGTACACCTGGAAGAGTCATTCTGGGGCTCCTTTAAGCTCCCACCAAGAAGTGATGCTTTGTGAGCTGGAGCTAGTATCCCACTCCACAGACAGCCATCCTCTGCTTTGCTCAGGGGAAAAGAGTTAATTTAACGAGGAGAAATGCCTCTCACGAACTTTACCCCTTTGTTTTTCTTCTGAAAACGTTAGGATCTACTAACGTTTTGGCACTTTGGAATTTAACAGCAACCAGCATTTATTTGATTGTACACATACATTACTAATTAGTTATTTCCATGTTAGCGTCATTGAACGAATGTGGTTTCAAGGGCCCCATTTCAGGAGCTTCACCCCAGGAAGAAGCCTGAGGACCAGTGAGCTCAGTCAATATGTGCTAAAGGAGAGAAACAAGAGAAATGGAAGGCTTCCCCCAGTACAGGTTTTCTCCCGGGCTCCAGCTTTGCACATTTAAAATGAAGGGGAAGGTCACTCAATTACTTACCAAGTTGAGAAAGTCAAGAAGACCAATACAGATACAGCAGAGCCAAAACATCCCATTTTCACCTGACCGACTCAGGCTTTGCTGTAGTTTAGAAAGGCCGCACGCAGTCAGGGTAAAGGCTTTGGAAATCGGACCAAAAATCCATTACCGGAAGAGCAGTCTTTGTCATGAACACGGCATGGTGACCAGGAGAATCCTTCACAGGGCCCTAATACTTCCTTTGGGACATTCCAGAAAATGCCACTGAGCAACACAGAGTCACACGTGTTTACCTGTGAACCACTGACTGCACTTGCGTCCAAGGGACACGTTCATCTTCAGATTCATCAGGCGGCTTCTCAGAAAGCAGACATGCTCATTATTTCAACTCACACACAGATAAACAAGTCAATGGAAGGAAAGAAGTGAAGATTCAAAATAGGAAAAGAAAAAATTAATAGAGAAAACAAAGCTACAATATTTGAAAAGGGGTGGGCCAGAGATGGTTTCTCCTAGCGGTAATTATTCATACACATGTTTAAGACCATTACAAAAACAGGGATAATGGCTGTGGAGATT